>JARJLF010000889.1:0-121495 GCA_029378395.1 Mycena leptocephala | reverse complement strand
CAGACCGAGTTAGGGGCGTTAGCCGTCCGGGGTCTAACATCGTCGCTCGACGTCTCTCCTCCCACGTACAACTGCAGTCTTTCCAAGGCTTTTTTTCCGATGACAGCGAAAGCCAACCCGACGACGGTACTATCGCGGCTCTGCGGCAGTTTGCTGAAGATGGGATGTACATTCACGTTGGCCCAGCAGGACAAAACTATATATGAAGTTATGTTCTTGAACGGATCTGATGAATCTGATGACAAACCTTTTCGTGCCTAGCTCTTTCTTAACATGTTGTCGAGCGGACCCATGTCGGCTCGGATTTGTCTATACGACTCTCATTCCTTTTGCACTCGAGACTCGGGGGCAGGACTCAAGTGTGGATCCAAACCGAACTACGAAGAGCAAGTTGCGGTCCATTTTTTTGGTTCTCGAAAGTTCCAGAAGCGCCTTGACTTTGGGTACATAGATTTTTGGTAAGCTGAGTCACTGATGGGCCCGGCATAACCGGTAAGTAATACGCTCACGTGCGGAACTTCGTAAGCCTTCATAAGGCAGATCTAGAGCACGTCTTCGACTTCTCTCCAGCTGCTACCACATTCAACCTTTGTATCGATCCTCACAATGACGGGAACAGTCCCCAAAAGCTCAAAGATGCACTCGCGAGTCGTGCGTCGCTATCCGGCGCGATTGCGATCCTTTAATAACTGATCCGAGTCTGGACCTTTTTTCAGGTAATCATTGGCTCTGGGCCTGCCGGACACACGGCGGCGATCTACCTGGCGCGCGCGAACCTCAACCCCGTTCTATTTGAGGGCTTCCTCGCAAATGGGTTTGCGGCAGGCGGACAACTCAGCACCACAACTGACGGTGTGTACGCGTCTCATCCAAGCCCCGTGGAATGGCTCAACTTTTCCCACAGTTGAAAACTTCCCCGGATTCCCCACTGGTATTATGGGTCCAGAGCTGATGGACAAATTTCGCGAGCAGAGTCTGCGTTTTGGAACCAAGATTATCACAGAAACCGTTTCGAAGATCGATCTGTCGGCGCGTCCGTTTAGATACTGGCGGGAGATGCAAGAAGACGAGGAACCGGAGACCGCGGACGCATTGATCATTGCCACAGGCGCCAGCGCCAAAAGACTGGGTCTCCCAGGCGAAGATACATATTGGCAGAGCGGGATCAGTGCCTGTGCCGTTTGCGATGGTGCTGTTCCCATTTTTCGGTATGTTTCTGCCAGCGGCATGATTTTATTGCCATTCACTTGCTCTTTCTAGAAATAAACCCCTGGCAGTCATCGGGGGAGGTGACTCCGCCGCGGAAGAAGCAACATGTCAGTTCCCCGCGTCCCAGAGAAAGATTCTGATTCATATTGAATTATCCAGACCTGACGAAATATGGCTCTCACGTATACGTGCTAGTCAGAAAGGGCCAACTTCGGGCGTCTAAGATTATGGCAAAGCGGTTGCTTAACAACCCCAAGATCGTAAGTTGAATCTTCTTTAAAGCTGTTCATTAGGTATCTTACACATATTTGAACACAGACTGTCCTCTGGAATACCGTTGCCACGGAATGCGTCGGTGATGGAGACCTACTAAGCAGCCTGAAGATCAAGAATCTCACGACAGGTGAAGAGGCAAACCTCCCGGTGAACGGGCTTTTCTATGCAATTGGTATATCACAATACATTTTCTATACCCGCCTTTCTGATTCTGTTTCCAGGCCATGATCCAGCCACGGATCTCGTCCGTGGCAAGCTACAGACCGACTCCGATGGATACATCATCACTGTTCCTGGGACAACTCAAACCTCCGTAAAGGGCGTCTTTGCCGCAGGAGATGTCCAAGACAAGAAATATAGACAGGCAATCACCAGCGCGGGGACAGGCTGTATGGCTGCATTAGAGGCTGAACGGTTGATCGCGGAAGAGGAAGAGCTCGGAGCAGAGGCCGCTTAGATTCTTTGGATTGAGATTATTTATTGGACTGTGAGTAGAGTGTTTTACTACATACGTAGAACATGTTGTAACCGCTTCCTATACGAGATAAATTATCCGAGAAATATCTTGACTTGTATGGACGAAGTTCAACCAATGTTGAATATCACGGTCACTCGGCATTTGTGGCGACGTTCTCAGCCAGAGTTTAAATTAAAATTTGACTTCTTTTCAAGCAACTCATGATGAATATCAATTTTTCGCGTCCGCTGCATATCATACAATCGACACGATTACAAAAAAGGATCAAAGCCTGGTCGTGTGTTCCGAGTATTCGCTAAAAATCCCGCGCTGCATCGTGGAATGCCTTCAAGACGCCATGGCGTTGATCTTGAACTGCGCGTAGGTCATGTCCGCGGTGGGGTTCAAGGCGAAGGTCATGCCAGCCCCTATGAGCAGCGTTCATTCGAAATCATTTGTACCCTATGGACCGAAGTACTCACTGCAGTGCGCGCCAGCGGCTTGCATGCAAGCAGCAAAGTGCGGCTCCGTGTCGACGACCGTGTAGACGAACTGGGGCATGGAGCCGTCGAGGTCAGAGAGGCTATCAAGCAAAGCTCAATATCCATGCTGGTCAATAATTGGCAGCCTACAATCCAGAGTCCCATCCGTTGTCGCCGACACCGCCGGGAGGGGGCGGGCAAACAGCGCCGGAGAAGTTGGTGGTGGTGGTCGAATCTGTTGGACGTAAGTAAAAAAATATGGGACGGTGATTTTTGGGCATACGGTTCCGGGCGACACTGCGATCGACAGAAAGAGTGAGTTTCAACATAACAGCAGTGAATCGAACCGGCACTTACACAGTGAACGTGAGAGTGTCGCCGATGTCGGCAATGACCTGGTCGGGGGTGAACGTCAAAGTATTGCCTTCCCCAATGGTGACCGGATGGTCAACAGCCAGGACGGCAGGAATGAGGGCGAGGAGGAGAGCTTTGAAGAACATGTTTTAGCTGGTAGACTCGATGGGTGAGGCTGGAGAATAAAGAGGCTAGGAGGGGGCCCTTTTATACGCTTTATGCTGTTCATTTTATCTATATAGCACAGTCGGAGGCCTCAATGAACGTAGAACACCAATGGGAGTCGTGGAAAAAAAAAGTCGGCCCAAAGTTCAAGAGAAGAGACATTTTAGCGTAGTCCTTGATATATGTGTGTTGCTTGGCTTGATTTATCATTTTCTTGTTACACAGATGAATCGAACTTGGCGTTGAGAACAGACTATTTCTCTGCACATCCAGAGCATTTTCATTTATGAAAAATAAACTCAGAGGCTGTTGAAACTGCACCTATTTTTGAGTTTGAGATGACGATGGCGCGCGGAACATCGACTGGATGGAAGGCGCAAGACACGCGGTGCCGCACGGCCAAGCGAGCAAATGGAAAAGGCGGCATTGTAGCGACGGCGGGGAAGATAAGAAACCGTGAGCCAATGTGAGCCAATAAAGCCGCATTAAGCAAGACAAAATCTGTTTAAAACGAATGGAAGGGACGAAAGTGCAAGGGAAGAGGTTAATTCTGAACGGATCAGTCAGAAGCCTTACGAAGACCAAATGCTTGTGACAAAAAACCGGTGGGAGCCGGAAGGTCGTGTGCTTTTTTTTTGGTATTGAATTAGGGTTTTTTCATGTTTAAAACTTTAAATAGCACCCATGACTTCCCAGTACTCAAAAGCACTGCTGTTGCGTCCATTGCTGTAGATTATATTGTGGTGGAGGGGAGGATACGCAAGAGATTATTCAGCCCGATATCATGAAATGGTGCTCACTGCTTGTCCTGCCTCTTTATGAGGTCCTTGCAAACTTCGAAACGCGCGGCGAGGTTGTCGGCAGCCGACCTTGGATCTTTCCGATACGCTGCGGCCATTGCTCAGGAACAAGAACCATAGTTGAAATCGGACTTACGGCGCCTTTATCAGCATTGGTGACTGAATAAATAATTCAGAACCCTGCACGAGTGAAAATCTGAATATTGCAAACTCGTATACCCACAGAACGTCGGCATCCAATCGGCAGATTATATCAGAAAGGAAAGCACCGTGCTTAATCGCCAGGAACAATGGTTTTTAGGGTCTAGAAGGTGGGGCGTTATTCTCAAGCGGCTGTTTGGAGTGGGCATGTCGTCCGCCTGAGGCATTCAGATTGGTGAAAAATTCCCGCGTGAGATGGTTCCCCAAAAATTCTCCCATGGGTACACGCGCATCGAGCCCGCGAAGAACTCGGACCCGGAAGGACCTTGAGCAAGAGGCGAGCAGGATCAGACCCTAAATCGGCAAGTCCGAAATTGCCGAACGACTCTCATCGGCCTGATTCTTTGAGCTTTCTACTGTGACTCCAAATGTGATGCGATAGCTCTGAAATTGTGCAAGACCCCATTTTCCCATACTGCAGCTATCGCTCACCTTTTTACCTTGAGGAGTCGAGTTGTTACTTCTATAAAACCGCAATCGGCTGGCTGCACAGTGCGTGGGGAAAACTGAGCTGAACGAGCCAGAAGCTTTTCAAAGAACCTTGAGGCATCCGGAACCGAAAGGGATCATGCTTCCAATTCCCGCAGTGAAAAGACCACAGTCAGGATCGCGAGACTCGCGTGCAGATACCTGAATTGGCAGAGCCTGTGGGCTGGCGCCAGACATGAGGGTTTGAACAAGGGAGTGACGAAAAAAAAAAAAAATGACCTGGGACTGTATTTCTTTTCATACCGATCCTTCCGACGCACTCTAACAAGGGTTTATCACGTCCGTGACATACTAAACTTCGTGGCCAGTGGCAGTACGAGTTCGGTCTCTTTTTATCGAAATCGTCTCGGCACCAAAGACCGGCCTTTTGAATGCCGGAGGGTCATTCCGGCATGTTGGGTCGCCGAGCTGTCATTTCGATTATGGGCCCATGGCAAAAGCTGCAAGAGCAAAGCCATAGGAAGTGAAGGTATGGTTGATCACCGGTCGAGTACACCAATGATTCCCGACAATATAACAAGCCAGAAGTGATGGCAGACCAACCGTAACGGAAAGCAAAATCTGATTCTTTTTCCGACTACTCCTAGTTCTGAGATCTGGATTCTGAGGCCTGACGGCCAACAATCTTTTAAAAAAGCCATTTTAGAAATTCCCAGCCTTAAATCTCGGCTCGGCCGGCCCGAACTGGCCGAACCCCTTTTGGGTTTGAAAAAGAAGTTGTTGATGACGTAACACGATGATCTTCAACCACCATCATCGATTGAACTTCAACGGGATTTGAGCAGGACTGCTGCTAGGCTACCAGTTGGATTTAGCACTGCATCAGGCGCTATCTGAACATTGAGCTCTCGCACACCGAAGGCTTCGTGGTTTCTTGGTGACAACTCGCCCCAATTCATCGCGCGACAACTCAGCCCAAACTCAGCCCCACACCATGAAGAGGCTCCACCACCCGCCCAATCTTACGTATTTCTCACAGAACAACTTGCTATCTCTGCCCTCCACGATGGATCCGTAATTACCTGGACGATTCCGCTAGCAAACGACTACTTTTTCTTTATTTTATTTTATTTTTTGAACCGTTTCCTATCACAGCCCAAGTCAATCGTCAATATCTGCAGGATATTCGTGATGAGTTCATTTTCACCCCAAAATTTTGTTACTAACAATTGTTAGTCTCGGACGCCGATTGACATGTGCCTACTGGCGTGTTCCTTCTGCAGACACTTTGTCAATTCTGTGGCTCGTGCCTCGTTTGAGAAGTGTTTGCCTTATTTCCAATGGCACTGTCCCAATGAATTTCGGAGCGGATTATTTATCCCGGAAAACACGTCCTTTTTCAACCCATCGACGGTTTGCTCCCGTTCTCTGGTTCTCCATTTTGATTGATTACTTTCCGCACAAATCCAGAAGCCTGAAGATCATGTTCATTTCTGGATCCTAGTGGACCCGGCAGTGAGGTTATTTCCAGGAATTCCCGTCGGGTGCGATTTACCCACTTTTTGGGTTTTTTCATGTTCTATCAATTTATTCCAGCGCCAACTCACAATCTGTCTTGCAACTGTAGTTACCAACCAGCAATCGCATCAAGTTCATCTTTGTCGCGGCTGCTGTGCGCTATATTCGGACCCAAACTCATGCACCCAACGGCAAGAACTCGGAATGATATGACGACGTCAAAGGTATTTCAGAATTATTCCCGCCAGCGGCGCTTTTCTTAGTGTTCTTTCTGCTGCGGACTTTCCAGATGACTGATAATCAAAGGATTTCACAGCAACATTCAAGCACCAGATGGAACCTGCATCGTGTGGAATTCTTGGGTTCAAATGCGACACGAATTCGTGCTCTACTTTCGGTCATGCGTGCGGATCAACATACCTCTGATGAAGCACTCATGCAACTTGTATGCAACGGGGTTCTATCTACAGGTGCTGTGAAAGTCCTTTCGTCAGGATATGCGCTGGTCTCAACGAAAATCATCAAAGGCAGGTCGATAACACCCCAACTACCTAGTCTCGGTAACACTGGCATTCAATTGAATAGATTCTGCCATGGCATGAATCTATGTTACAACCTCCAACATCTAGAAGCCCGCCAGTCTTCAGAGCCCACCTTGGGTACATATATTATCACCGCACCATCTTTCTCACACATGCGTTTCTGTGATGGCGACGAACAACATCGTGACGGCGGTGAGGTCGCATTCGGAGACACGGCCAATGTGCAAGTTGCATGGGGACTCGAACGCTGCCAAAAAATCAGGGGAAAACGAGTTGAACGGCACATGTAAGTGCTATATCCGCTGCAATGTTGACGCGCATCTGAAAGTTCCGCGTGTAATGGCAGGCTGTTGATGATCCATCTCAAGTCCATCTTCCGATCTGAGGCCAAGTCCATCATTTCGTGGGTCCAAATCGTGGAGGATCAAAGTCCTCCCCCATCCTCACCTGCGGTTCGCAAGCTCCAGGGCATTTGAAGAGTGGTTTTTCGCTTGAATTTTCTCGCGGAGGCATAATCGGATCTATATTGAGTGGCGGTGCTGACAATATTGCCCATCAATCAGACTTTCCTGATACGGCGGCGTCTGTGCAAAAGGTCATACATACCAGAAGTCACTTCTCAGAAGCAGCTCTCGGGCTATCAAAGGGGTGTATCTTGCTCCTGACCACCTTGTTGTGGCCTGCCCTCGCGCGAAAAATCCATTTTTTTCGCGTCCAGGGAGGCTCCTATTTGTGTCTCATGTCTCCTAGTGCCTGCCTTTGACACTCTCTGGCCTTCTACTTCATCACGCCAATCATACAGCGGTATTGCCTAGTAAATGGCGAACCTTTTGGCGCGGTTCAGGAGGGGAAGGACGAAGAGTTTGTCTGGGACGGCCGCATTGACCTCGCCGGGTCCAACTCTTGCCACGACGCCGGTAGCGGCACCCATCCAGTCTACCGTTCCCGAGGCCCCATTGGAGAGGAAGATACACCCAGATTTAGACTCCCTGGTCGCGAATTGGACACCTCCCGTACAATCCGGCCCAAGCGTCAGCGTCCCGCCAGCAGTTCTACGCATAGTACACCATTCTCGCCGCCCCCATTTTCCACCGCTCTACGACCCAGCACGCGCAGACACTCCATAGATGGTGTCACCCCTGTTTTGCGACCGCCACAGACAGATAGGCAGCTCGATGATCTACCTGAGTTCTCCGTTCCGATTCCATTTACGGCGCAGCCCAACCACCCACACGCGCTCAACGCCTAATCACGCGCCTCACAGGCACTTCGACCCCCCCTTCATCCACGACAAACGTGGCGACCACTTCGACCGCTGCCGGCTGGTCCACCTTCGGGCGCAGAGCAAAGAAGAACCTCGGTGACCCCAGCCGGCCGCACCTCACGGATTTCGGCGAGCATGGGCGCGGTTCCCCTGCACCCAGCCATGGAACCTCCCGCTCGCACTCGGTCTCGCAGTCCCGGTCGCCTTCACAGGTGAACCTCGGAACACCTTCCACCATCTCCCAGCAACTCGATGACTCCGCCACGTACTCGAACAGCGGGCACGGCCATCCAATGACACCGGCCAGTGACGTCCCCTCCCCATCGTCTGGATTCACCTTTGGTTCCCAGGGCCGCATGAGCGGACGCGCTTCCGCATCAGCTTCCCCCATGCCGCCCATGCCTCCGTTGGACCACCCGGCCTTCCGCGGGGCCGGTAGGGGTCCACACTCTGCGTCCCAGTCGCAAACGCCGTCACAAGTACAGCTACCTCAGCTCCTTAGGGAAGGGCATCCCCGTTCGTCGTCCTCGCTGCCATCGATGCATTCCACCTCCCGGCGAAAACGCTTCCGCGGGGGGTCGGGCGATCGGGCGAAGGCTCAGGACATTTTTGCGTCCTTGAGGCGTCCTGGGTTTGCACGACGACGGGCGAGCACGGAGTCCAGTTCAAGTCAGGCTGCCGCTGTGCCGGGTAGCAGGGAAGTGGTATTCCTAGCGCTGGGCGCTGAGGGTGAGAGGGAGAAGGAGCGAACGCGGGAACGCAGCAAGCCCTCAACAAATTTGAAGGACCAAATCGGGCCGAATAGCGGAGATTTGCGTGACAGTGATTTCAAATTTGATACTCGAGCGAAACGTGTGGTATGTCCATCAAATCTGTTATCCCTATCCTGTCCTTTCCCTCATAATTTTGCTCACCCTCTTTGTGTTCTTTGTAGGGCGGGTCGTCAGACACGCAGTCGGGGGAACCCTTTGTATGGCCAGGTGCGTTTGTGTTTAAGTCATCTGAAGTCCTGAGAAACGAGCGGCGCAATGTGATAGATAATCCTGTCCATTCAACCGAGTCCTCTTCATCGACGATGGACCAGAAGAAAGCGGTTACTCCGCTGCTGATGCCGCCATCCGTTTCGTTCACCGCCCCAACACCAGAAGGGTCACCCGCCGGTGCCGCTCGGGTGCGGGCAGCAAGCGAAGGCCCATCTACCGTTCTGCGCCCGCCGACACCAACCCGCTCACACTCGGACGGGAGTACGAGAGGGAAGCGTAAGGCGGACGATGTAGAAAGCGGGGCGTCCTCACCCAAGGATACCAGGGCGACGGCAACGCTCGATCCCCGACGTGTGTTATTTCAATTCATTTGTCTCAGAATCTTTTCTGACAATAACACCAGCCCTCCATCTGTCTCATTCGACCACCTCGTCGCACGCCCCGTCCTCATTCCATCGTCAAAAACGTGCAAAGATCGCCACACCTGACCCATCTCCTCCTCGACCACCGTCCCGCACGGGCAGCATCTCCGCTGCTAACACGGGCTCCGCCTCGAGCCGCGGCTCCGCTGCCCTGCAGCACTCGCGGGCCCCGTCGCGGATGTCTCAGACTTCCCTCCCCATCTCGGCGTTCGTGACTCCGCATGCGCCCTCCGTCGCTCGCTCTGCGGGCGGCACGGCGTATCACATGCGCGACCCACGCAGGCCGCCGCGTGTGCAGCCGACTGGATGGGGCCTCGTATTTGGGGACGGCCGATGGTGGCAAGGCGGCGGGAGTCCCGTGCATGCGTGGCTCTTCTTCGTCGGCTTCGTGCTATTCCCGCTGTGGTGGGTCGCGGGGTTCTGTGTGCCCGTACCGCGGACGCGGAGGCTCGGTGAAGATGTGGAGGAGAAAGGCAGAGAGCAGGTCGTGCTGGATGATCCTCAGGTGGAGTTTGGTGAGTCGTTTCTGACCATCGTCCTGGGACTTTTAGCTAACGGCCCATGTCGACAGATGCCAAGTCGTGGCGAAAGCGGTGTCGAATCATGGCCGGCGTCTCGCTGGTTACCTATGTCCCCTTCATCGTCCTCCTCGCCGTCTTCTTGTCCCGACGGTGAGGATCATGCCTCATGCGTCCACCATTCTTGTCCTGTCGCATCTCCTCTCATCCACCATTAGACTACACACCCTTGCATCTCCTACTTATGGACCATGATCTCCGCACTCTGGCATGTCGACGTTACCTCCTCCCGTCCCCAATCTTTATCCGCTCCACACTTTCAAAAAACCGCACCTACTGTCGCTCACACCTTGCCATTCTTTCTTCTGTATTACCATCACTCTCACTGTACGCGAGTACTTATCGAAAAAAAATTGTCAAAAGCTCAAAATGTGAATGGTGATGCTAACCACGCGTAACTCGATGGCTCCCTCCGCTTTCCAAGTCATTTCAAGGGCACCATTGCGATATTGTGAAGGACTAACACGGAAGGAAACCTGCCTCAATCATAAGTTTCTACACGAAGTCTTGAACACAGGTTTCTAATTCAAAAAAAAGTACATTGGCATTGGGTATGTAGTACAATTTACAGCGAATACAAGCTATGTGTCCCCTTCACGAGGTACAGGAGCCGGAACCTCAGCGCCAATGTCCCCTTCGGTCGCGCCTAAAACAGTCATCAACTGTGTCCTACCGAACATATGTGCAGCCTGAATGGCATTCGGCTTCCCGAGCCGCGGGTCTGCGCCTTTTTCCATAAGAGCGCGAACGACGTCGTCGTGGGTCTTGAAGACTGCTCCTGCAACTATGGATTGACCAAGGTCGTTGAGAAGGTTGGGATCGCCGCCCCGGTCGAGGAGTTCTTTGTAAGATCCAGATGTCCAGCTGCAGCGATTGCGTTAACTACACCGATGAGACAGATCGGCCGTTTCCTGACCATAGGCTGCAAGCATCAGAAGGCTGTTCCCTGAAAACCTCCGATTCAGGAAAGAGTCTTTTGGGACACAGTACAAGATTTTGCCTTTCTCGTTCAGCATGTTCACGGGCAAGCCAGCATCGACAGCCGCAGTGAGCAGTTCTGAATTCCCGGTCCGAGCAGCTTCAAACATGCGATGCGCAAATTCGATGGTTTCGGAAGAAAGAGCGGGTTTTTTGTTCTTGAGTTTTGTTGAGAAAATGCGCGGTATAATGCAAGCTGAAGGGAAATTACCATCTCGGCCATGGAAGTCGAAGGAGAGAGAGAATCAGTCACGTCCACGTATCGTCACGCGTGACATTCACCATCTTCGCGTCTTTGTAAATAATTCTCTGGTGCTCCGACGTGTAGTATGCTCATTTCTTTTTTGATGAGGTGCCCGAGTCGGACGCAATCGTGACTATTATCTCGACCGGGACACTGTCTGGGCCTGGTGGTAGACGGCGTGTCCAAGGTGTGTTGGGCGCCGCCCGTAGTACGTGATAAAACTTACCTGTATCCTAAGTGCAGTCCACCGAAGAACGTTTTAACCTCGAATTTGGCGTTTCAGCCATGGACATTTCATCCGTACTCCTTCTCGGGCAGTCCACGACGTCCAGCTTTGAGCGAGAAGCAAAAACTCTTATTCGCGCTTCGGAAGAAAATGTTGCGCGCATTGACTCCCAAATGAGGGATCTCTCTCGTCTTCGCGACCGGGAGCGTGGTCTTATCACCGCCCTCAAACAAGTCATTGCGCCTGTCCGCAAACTACCAGCCGAGGTCTTAATAGAAATCTTTATACATTTGCTCAGCCCATGGTTTCCCATTCGACAAGTGCTCAGATATGCCAAGTCTGTGCATACTGGAGGCAGTTGGGGTGTACAACACCGAAACTCTGGACCGCGCTGCTCCCCATTTATACCAAAAAACCGACTTCCGATGCATTCGTCGCGATGACGAAAACGTTCCTCGAGCGATCGGCTCCGCTCCCCATCCCCATCTCTTTATCAAAGACCGAGGGTCTTGCCCCGCCTCTGGCGGACTTTGTGTTCAGCCTTGCGCCCCGGTGGCAGTCTCTCACCTTGCATAGTTGCCACTTCTCCAGACTCAGCCAATTGCCGTTGAACGCTCTGGAGAGCCTCGAGACAGTAACTCTACGCATCCACAGCCAGATTTTCCTGATGAACCCAAGCTCAAGGCTTCCTAGGCGCGCCTCGCCTCCACATTGTCGATCTCCTGGTCAACAGCATTAATCACTTCCCAATGCCCTGGATCCAGCTCACACATCTTACAATCGAGGAAAATTCGTGCCAGGCGTGCCTCGATATTCTGTTGCAGTGCAAGAACATCGTCACCGCCAATTTCAGAGGCATGCATTCCTGGATTCAGCCGCCCCCATCCGCGCCGATCACCGTCCTGCCGTGGCTCGAATCGTTCGACGTCGCATTCGTCGAATCGGAGGGCGACCACGTCATGTCTTTCTTTACGCCCTTGGATCTTCCTGCCCTCACCAAGCTCCACGTGAAGGCAGATCTCGACGACAGTTGGTCTGCCGCAGATTTTGGGCCCTTCCAACGGCGCTCCCCCAACATCCAGCACTTCTGGATTGGACACTGCTCCGACTTGTCGCCCACAGACCTGATATCCATCCTCTCTGCCGCCCCCCACCTCGTTAAACTGGAATTGGAATTATGCATGAACTGTATCGACGACACGGTACTCGAGTTCCTCCAGTATTCGCCCGCCAACACCGTGCATCCGGTCCCGCGGCTCCGAGAGATACGAG
Source organism: Mycena leptocephala (assembly GCA_029378395.1). Lineage (NCBI taxonomy): Eukaryota > Fungi > Basidiomycota > Agaricomycetes > Agaricales > Mycenaceae > Mycena > Mycena leptocephala. The sequence continues at coordinate 109,095 of JARJLF010000889.1, read as the reverse complement.
TCGAATATGCCGGCGAGGACTTCCAGGAATCCACCCTCGAAGATATGATCAGATCGCGGTGGTGGTCGAACGCAGAACTCGCCGCCCTGCCAGTGCCGCCGCCCGTTTCCCGGTGGAAGTCCATATATATATACCGCGACAGTGGCGTCGCGTTGAGCCAAACCTTTAACTCGAGCATGGTTCGACTTGAGCAACAGGGTCTCGATCTGAGCATCGCTTAAATCTGCGGCGAAATCGGACAGCGTTTCAAGACCTCTCGTAGATACTTTATTTCAAGCACCTGTATTATCTGATTATGACTGCCGTTTGCGCGTTTGTGACATTTACAGTACACGTGAGTGTGACCGAACGCGTACTCCCCTCCTTTCTCCGACCTGGAACCTTCACCTACTTTCTCAAAGCAAACATGCCACCGTATACTGATACCGTCACATCCATCAAATACCAGAAAGAACAGGAGAAATTGCTTCATCCAAGAGTGATTAACGGAAAGAAGACATTTGTCGTGAGTCCCATCGTTACCTCTGCCGCTCCAGAGCATTCAAAACTGTGCGGTCTAGAAATTTCTCCCTCAAGATGACCTGGAAGCGATGCATCCTGTATATTTCACGGGTGCGTATATATTTCCGCGGAGGCCATGTCTAATTTGAGTGGCAGACCCTGCCAATTTCAAGCCGAGACGACACCGTCGCGGAGACATGTTAGGATGGGGTATCGTGGAACTCGACTCCTCGATTCAGCTTTCTATGATGGAAATGATTCAGCGCCGCATGAAGCAGGACAGTGCCATGGTGAAATATATGTATCACGGAAACTTGCAGCCGCAGGTGCAATTCATCCACGCGCTCATGGAACGGAAGGTGTGCGCCAACTTCTCTTTGTCCAACTAGATGTAACGCTGATTTTTTATGCAGAAAGCAAAAATCGCCGCCGCGCGAGATCCACAAAGAGAATTGTGCGACTTTGTGCTCACAGTCCGTCTGCGCAATACCGAGGCGGCGTCGTGCACGAGTAGCATCATGTGGCGGCGAATCAAGGTCGCCGGTGCGACCAAGCTTAGTGTCTTCCAGGACAAGATCCTCGCTCCCGCCTTGGGCTGGACACGAAATTACCATGGGTATATCTTCATCGATGCTAGCGACGGCTCGCAGTATGGCGCGAAAGGCGGCAGCGTACGCGTCTCATACCCCTTTTCCTTCTTTCAACATAATAAATAATACCTTTGTTAGCACATTGACTTGATGCATTTGAAAGACAACGGCCACACTTACCTCGACGACCATGAATTCTCGCTCGCTGACATCCTCCCAGAACCCAATCTAAAGAAACCAGCCTTTCATTTCATCTACGACCTCGTATGCCACACTTCTTTGCTTAATCAATCTTGTCCTAACTTTCTCCACAGGGCGACTACTGGTTGCACGACATTTACGTCGACTCGATCCTCCCCGCGGCAGAATCCGACGGCAAAGTCGCCCTTCTTGCGGGCAGCGGTGCATGCCCCCGCGAGGACGGCCAGGGCTGCCGCAACTGGATCGAATACATCAACTCCCTCGACCTCACAAAGCACGCCGAGATCGCGCGCTCGATGAACTACCTCGACGACCCCGAGGTGCGCCGCCTCGGGGCACGCTGGCGCTTCGACCCGCACGCGTTCGACCTCGCCGCCGCGCGCAAGCGCATCTCCGACGCGCTCGCTTCGCCCGCCAGCGTGCCCTCCGGGCCCAAGAAGTGTGCCATGGGGAACCCGTTCGCATTCTCGGGCGACAGCGCGCCAAAGGGCACGCACCGGACGGTTATCCCCACTGGCACGGGTCTCGCGTTCAACCCGTTCGGGAAGAACAGCCCGCTCACCGGCGCGTTCCAGACGGAGGTCGTGCGCGACCGGCGCGACAAGCGTGCGTCGGCGCTGTGTGCGTGCTGCGGGAAGCCGATCACAGCGCCGAGGATGTGCTCTGCATGCAAAAAGGTGTATTATTGCGACCGGGAGTGAGTGCTTTTTACTTTCACAACAGGCTGAGTGCTTGTGTGGTGATTTAATGTCTTTCATTTCAGTTGCCAGACGACACATTGGAAGAAGGAGCATAAGCGCCAGTGCGTGGCACGGTCTGGCCCATTGTAGGCGGAAGTGGCTCTTTTTCAGGATGGAAGGGCGGGGGTTTTAAGCTAGGATTCCACGATTAATTCTTACTTACACTTATACAATATAGATTATAACCACGATATATGTGTGAATTTCGAATTAAAACGTATCCGCTTTGCCTCTGTTGCTATGTATGTTCCACAGAGGTTGGTCACAGGAGCAGACTAGATAACTTTGAATTCAGTGTATTGTATTATTTAAAAGTATTCTCGGCAACAATGCTGTCCGTCCGTGCGAATGAATACAAGGAGATATTACGGTAACACTATGTGCACGTCCAAGAGGTTATGAGTATGAGTGTGCAAAAGACATGTATGACTAATGTTTCGCGAGTCCCAAAAAGTGAGGAATAATTGTAGTCTATCTATAAGATGAGGAGATAAGAAGATATCGTCTGGCATAGGACTCGCAGACGAACGCGTCGATCAAGGGTCCTTGACCGGGAATGCACGCACGCTGGGTGGACATAAGCTGAAGTGCGGTACGCACATGAGGGCACGGAATCCAAGTGAGCGCAGCGTAGAAAGGGTGGGGATGTGAGCGGGAAGCGCGGGATGTGGGTATAGCAGGTCGCCAGGGTTTCCGGGGACTTCCCACTGTAAGCTGTAATGCGCCCGTTGGACGCCAAGATGCAGCCTGCAGGTACGGAGTAAGAGGGACAAAAAGGACGACGGAGAACAAGGATGATAAGCGGGGATATCACGGTGGGCGGCGTTGGGGCGGGAGCAAAACACGGCAGAGAAGGTAGATAACGTTCGTTGTCCGGGACACCCGTCCAGATCTATTTTTCGTAGTTGGTGTATGGCGTCAGCGGCGCAACACGGCTCCAAAACACCGTCAGACTCAGAGGGAAAGATCGCCGCGGGGGGACGTGCGCTCGTGGCCCTCGCTGGACTCGACCCGGACGCCGCGCACCGAGTCCACGCTCCGAATGTCCGCGCCCTCGCTCCCCAGCTCGCGCCGCAGCAGCGCCTCCCGCTCCGCGTCCGGTCTCTCAGGGCTCCGCGCGCGCGCCTCTGTCACCCCGTCCCCGTCCCCCTCTGCCTCGTCGAGTTCGAGCGGACGCCCCGGCTGCCTTAGCTCCGCGCGGAACGCGTTCGCCATGATAGCGGCGTCGGAACCAGAGAACGGCCGCGGCTCCGTGCGCGAGTGTGTCGAATCCGGGGACACGGCACCGAGGCGCTGCGCAGCTGACATCGTCCCCTCATGAGCATTGCTCCTGTGTCCGTGTGAGGTGGCGCTCGTGTCGCGCGCGTGGCCGCCAGCCGCGGCCGCGACGACGGGCTCGCCCTGCGCCTCCGCCATACTGGGGGAAGGGGACCTCGAGCGAATAGGGTGCCGCCGGTCGTGCTTGTCCCGCTCGCGAAGATAAAAGATAGCGAAGAGCATAAGCCCACAAATCGCTACCACGGCGACGATTCCGAGCACGACTACGATGATGGCCCAATGCGGAAAATCCGAGCTGCTGGCACTGGATTGAATGCCGCCCGACACTGGTACAGTTGTTGCCGTTGCCGTTATGGTCGTAAGGACACCGCCGATAGAAGTCACAATCTGCGACGATGACCTGGCTGAAGACGATGTCACCGAGGTCGACGCGGCAGACATCGAGGCTAGAACGGAGTCCGCAAACGTGGTCTCTGCGGGGAAAGCTGTCAGGATGGATGGAGGTGTGCGGCATGGCAGAAATGACACTCACGAACGGCAGAGAATGTCGTCTGTGGCTTCTGGGTTCCATCTGACAATGGCTCGCCGTGGCGCGAGATCAGCCAGTAGAATGGATAGGAGATGTTACTCCCTGCCCAATCCGCGCCTCTGGTGCCCCACCAAGTGTCATTGACCTGCCTGCTGATAGAGCCCGCTTGCCCTGTCGGGTTTAGCTCGTTCGAAATAAGTAAGATTTGCTCCAGCGAGTCGCCGTGGAACAGGTATATGTCGACTCGCTCCGTTTGAAGAAAATCTGGATTATTTGAATTCCCTGATGAACAGTGAGTCTGAAGGCCTAGGTGGGAAATGAGGGGAGCGAGAGAGACAGACGCACATACGAAGGTTGCCCATTGATGTTGAGGGATGACAACGTCCGCGGTGGGAAAGCACGATATGACCTCGTTCCCCGACTGGAATTCGCACCGGTTCTTCGCGTCGGCTGAGTCGCAATATATAAGGAATGGGCTATGAATTCAACGCGAAACGCTGTACCGACAGCACCCTGGTCGGCCACGACCTGTCTTGTCACTTTGGAAGTGGATGCATGACTTTCGGGGGACGAGGAAGATACAGCGGTTCGCTCTGGCCAGGGATGGTTTAGAGGGGACGCAAGCATCAAGGAAGGGGCATAAGCAGCACAATCATCAAGGTAGGGAACAAGTTGGCTGCCCCGGACAGCTTTAGCCGCCTACAGATTCAGCATCAGTGGAGTGCCGGGGACCGGATCGATGGAGGTAATTTTAACTCACGCACTATATGACGCGTGGGGACTAAGAAGACCGGATAGATGAATGGAAGAAAGCCTGAGAGAGCCTGAGGGGATGTTGTATATCTCCGATAAGTACCTGGCAACCGTAATGTGACCTCAAAAGCTGGTTTTCCCATTCTTGCATGCAGGACCTCGACCAATGCCGCCATATTGAATTCCAGAGGAATTAGTGTCCAAGAATGGGGGCCTGGTCTCTCCCTCCGGGTATTCAAAAACAACACGGACTTTCGCAAGCTGAAGACGTATGACAGACCGACTCGAAGACCTATCCTGACTCCTGAGGCCAAGTTCAAGGGAATTTGATTCCCTCCCGCCCTGTGAGAAATTACTGCGACGAAGTTGGCAGGTTGGTCCTATTGGTTTGTTTCCCATTCAAAGCTCTTCCGGAATCCGTCGCATTCGTTTGTCCCGGTCGGACTGGTCCAGAACCACTGCCAGTCAGAACTTCCCCATAAGGAGTCGCAGAAAGCATCGGAGAAGGCCAAAAGGAATGCTGTCGGAAATGAAGTCTATGGTGCCAGTAGGCTCCTCCGAGTCCGTGCTGGGGGAGCTTATTAGAAGCCACGCGGGAGTTGCGCGAGCCAAAGGCGTTGTGGATCCAAAACGGGACGATGAGATAATCAACGTCAAGCCGCTGTCAAACATGCTCAAATAGAGGGCTTCTGATGTGGCTGTACGATAACTCGAATTTCAACTTGAAGGGCTTGGCATCGTCTCGGTGGCCGAGCCTGCGACAGCAGGCTCACTACCTTGCTTCAGAACTACACCCAATTTAACGTTGATTTAACGTGTACCCAGTGAAATACACCTTCAAGGGAATAGGGTCAGTCAGAGTAGAAAATTTAGGGCGATTCTGGCAGCCTGGTCGGTTAAGAACAGGACCATCTCTGCCGGCGGTTTTGGGGTGATTCTGTATTTTAATTGCAAAGAGGCAGAAATAAGTGGCGAGAATCCGTTTTGAGACAATTCCGGTTCTCACACGGTTATTCAGTATTTTTTATTCGTGGAACCGCTTTCAAAAATCAGGTCGGTTCTCACACGGCTCTGACAAAATATTTTCCAAAACTGTTTCCAGAACCGACTGCAAAACTGACTCCAAACTGAACCGCCCGAAAATCAATGACCCTATTACTGAAATGCACCGGATGCAACACACAAATTATCAGCCGACTTACCACCTCGCTTTAGAATTAAAGCCATTTACATAATATGTGTAAGTTTCCAAAGATCAATTTGTGAAATGCAACACACAAATTATGAGCCGTGTTATTCAACGTTTAAACCACGTTGCGCGCAACTGGAGTTTTCTGCACCGTCCACCTTTTGATCTTTACAAGTTGTTCACGGGGTGGGGTGCAGGTTTAAACTTGGTGGGCGCAGACATAATAATTACACCGGAACACAGAAGGAGCCAGAATCACCATAATAAATTACACACAATGTTGGGTCCGAACCCAAATTTTCGATGGATTTTTCTAGGTGGATGCCAGACCTGCACAAGATGTTTCAAATGGATCCTGTGGACTTTTTGGTAGACAATACTGAGGCTGATGATTCATTCAATCTGCTCTTCATTTGCCCAATGACTTGTTTGGCTGTCAACCAGCTCGCATTGGGCCTTAGAGGGAAATGTAACTCCATCCTTACCAAAACAACACAAGTTCAGACCCTTATCTGAAAACAAAATCTAATCTGCTAAGATGTACATGTTATGTTTTTTGCAGACCCCTGACTACTGACATCTCATGCTGGTCCTCCTTTCTGTCATGGTGCCTTGCATCATGATTGAGCTCCTAAGGAGTAGCATATATGTAATCTTAGGTAGAATCTTCTGTATGGGGTACCTTAGATTCTACTTCATCTATACACCAGCTTTACCTTGGCTTACCTGGTGTTCCTGGCAATAACAGGACACTGGGTTCTCACTTGTTGTTTTGGTTCTGCTTACAACTACATTCTTACATCCTCTCCCTCTGCGGACACTATACCATTTTTGGCTCCTTTTGAATCCTGTTGATTCTACTGAAGGATGAAAAAAGACACTGTTTGGTTTGTGTTGTTTCTTGGTGGATGTATGAGTTACTAGGTGTTAGCATTTAGTCCTGGGTGGGATTCAAAGGCAGCACTTGTCAGTCTGTTACTGACAGATGCCCAGAGAGCCACCATATCTAATCTTTTATGTGTGGTGGTGTTTTAGCATGGCCCCTGCACAAGGATGACACTTTTCCAGAGTGGTAGACCTACGAGCCTCAATATTTATGCATATTTTTGCAAGGCTTGTTCCAACTGAAACCGAGGAAGCTAAGTTTCGTGAGATTTTCAGATGGGGGAGAAAGTTCGAGCAGCTGTTCAAGTTCTCCAATAGAAGTGGTCACTATGCCCAAACACACGGGGAGTTGATATGCACTGTTACTGAACTTGAGCGGTTGGCCCACCGTGCATAGTGGATCCAAGGCCTGGATCTTGGGAGTTAGAGAAGATTTCCTAAAAGTGGAGGTCCAGAAGGTCCTATAGAATAGGTCAGAATTGACCAGCGCTGTGTGGATATCTTTGTTGAAGGGCCTGAAGGTGTTTCCACAGCCATGGAAAATGGTGAACACAACTTAAAATATCAGAACGCGTGGACAAGTTAGCCATCCCGGCTTGGAAGGATGTGTACGGAACGACGAACCTGAGATAGGATCAATAAGGATCAATCGGGATCAATCTTATCAGCGATTAATCAAGTGGGGCGGGCCGCTTGCCGGAAGCTGACAATCTCGAGCTCGTCGTCCTTGCGTCTGTCCATGAACAAAGCAATCAGGTTGGTTTATCATAACATTTTATGTCCTTCCCTCTCATCTCCCAACCTTCTCAGCTCACCTGCCCCTTCGGATTCGGTACATTATATTGGGCGCCGTCGTCGCCCGAGCCGCTTACTGCTTACTGATCACACGGCTAGGAAACCTTTCCCACCGACGGGCGTTACGCAGCCCTTCCCACCGACGCTGAGGGACAGCAGAAAACTTGCCGCTCGCAGTCCAAGCGCACCGTCTTCCGTATCTTCGCATTTTTCGCCCTCATGTTCGTGCTCTTTTCTGGGATCCGCCATGTCTCGCGCACGGCGCGGCCGAGATGTATTGGCGGCCGCCTACACCGCAACATGACCTCGCTGCCCTCCCATTACGCCCTTCCGTCAGGGGATAAGATTCCCTCTGTCGCACTTGGTATGTGCCTGTATCTGTCCACAAAGGACTGGAAATTGAGATTTGGTCAGGCGTGTGGCAGGCCGGGACAAACGAGGTCGGAAAGGCAGTCGCGGTATCCAGTGCACTATATTCTATTTTGGTTTAAACTAATAGCGTTCTAGACCGCGTTGAAAGCGGGTTACCGCCACATTGACGGCGCTTGGATCTATCGGGTATGTTGGCTTGTCTTTAATTTTCTTCAAAGTCCACTTCTAATTCGTGCGCTCTTTAAGAACGAAGTAGAAGTCGGTAAAGCGCTGAAAGAAAGCGGTGTGCCGCGCGAGGATGTCTGGATCACCTCGAAGGTGTGCTGGTATCGTTAATCCCCCTGGCCTTGCATTCATTTCTAATAGCTCTGGAACACCTTTCACGCCCCAGAAGACATCGAGCCCGCGCTAGACGACTCGCTCGCCAAGCTCGGGACGGAATATCTTGATATGTATCTTATCCATTGGTCTGTCGGATTTCGTTCACCGTCAACTTCCGCTGAAGCTCTCTTCCTGCATATAGGCCGCTAGCCAAGAAGGACGGTCAGCCGTACGACAAGGAACTCACTGAAAATCCCTACCCCACCTGGCAAAAATTGGAAGAAATGGTTGAAAAAGGCAAGATCCGGAATATTGGTGTCAGCAAGTTCGTCATTGTTTAGTTTTATTCTGGCGGATACTGAGTCGTAATTCCTACAGTTTCAACATCCGCAGGCACGTTCCAGCATCTCATAGAAAGTGCAATTTATTTATTGGGAATGATATAGACTCGAAAACCTCACCGCGAACCCGCTCAAGTTTAGACCTGCAGTGAACCAAGTAACTATTGCCGCAAACCTACTGGGACGCGCTAACTGCTCCCAGGTCGAAATCAGCTACTGGATTCCCCAGCCGGAGCTGCTCAAGGTCTGTCTTTCCCAATATATATCCAATCAACTTTTCATTTGACTATCTCAGTGGGCGAAAGAGCATGACCTGCTCCTGAGGCATACTCCCCCCTCGGCAGCACCGGCAAAGTCGGGGATACGCTCGCCGTCCCCGAAATCAAAGAGATTGCTGCCGAGCTGGGGATGACGCCCGCACAGGTCGTAATATCGTGGCACGTCCAGCGTGGTGTGCGTACATTCCATTTTTTTCTGCTCCGTCCCGTGTCAATGGCCATTTTTCTTCTCCTGTCTATCCTTTTTCATTTGCGTCTGCGCGATACTGATTGTTGTTTAATAACTGGCGCATTGCAGACCGTTGTTCTCCCGAAGAGTGTCACGCCCTCGCGCATCGTCGAGAATCTGCAAGGTTAGATTCATCCTTCCTTTGCTATTACTGAATTCTGCATGTGTTCGACTAACTCTTTCTGCACAGTGAGCGCGCTCCCGCCTGCCCTGTTCGACAAGCTCGAAAGGGCCGCGACATCACACAAGCCGTACCCGCGACTCAACCCCAGCAAGAACTGGGGGATTGATTTTGATATATTCGATTGAGTGGGAGAAAGGGTGAGCGGGAGTGTGAAGAAGGAAAGGACGATTGATAGGAGTACAAGATAAGTGATTCAACATGGAGGAAGCTCGAAGCCCGATTCTTTGGTGCTGTGTACTCGAATACATGATATTTTGCATTCACAACACAATCATCCACTAGTCAATCTGGACGGGTACAGGTTCAACTTAGCATGGATGTGGATGTGCTGGTCCATTTTCTTTTTTCTCAACCGCGTTTCACTGGGGCGAATATACACGCGCAAGATTTCAGAATGCAAATGTCTCGCCAATTATTTTCTCCGTCAGAGTCCATAGCTTTTCAGCATTGACCTAAATATAAATTCAGGTGGTTAGAGACACAATCACGAGCAAGGCGCAAGGCTCACAGGATCAGAGCTATGCGGGGCAATGACCTCGTTTGCCACGACGCAGTCGGTGAGATAGGCACCCGGCGTGTCTGTAATAATTATTGAGCTCAGAAACGTTTATTAGAAATGGTCCACTGACTGTTGAGTGTAGGATTAAACGCAGCAACGACGGTACTATGTAAATTGGCTTTCAGCACGCAACTTTGATCCTGGGGGTACTCACGTTGCCGCCCCCTGAGGAATAGTCTTGAAAGTGTATTTTTCATTGTTCGACTGTCCGTCCGCGTCTAGAACGCCTGTTGAACCTCCAAATTGAATTCATATGTCCTCCTAGGAAGGAAGCAACCCACCCATCTTCTGCAGCCAAGTGACAGCGTCCCCTTCTGCACTATGTTGGTGAAAATGACTGAACAAAAAAAGATACGCCTATCAGCGACCTGTAAGTATATAAGAGCGCACGAGAAATACATCCGGGGTGCAAACTGTACGCATTGATCTGCCCTTTGCACCTTGGACAGTTCGATCGCGCTGAGGACGTTCGCGGACTTGGACTGGAAATACCCGTTCATGGGCTCATAGCTCTCCGGATCGGGATGTTCCATGGTTTTGAAGTTCACCCATCGCAAAACGCATGGCCGAGGGCTGACACGAATATGACCCGCGGAGTGTAATGCGCCGTGCGCGCAGCTAGGATCTTGGGGGCAAGCAACTTGGTGAGGAGGAATGGCCCAATGTGGTTGGTCGCCATCTGGCTCTCAAGATTGTCTGCGGTGAGCTTGAACGACCCAGTGGTGGCGGCCGCATTGTGAATCAGGGCCTGTCTGGCGCTTCGCAACATGCTCGGGGGACAACAATGCTGGATTGGACATACGTGCAAAGGCTCAAGGTACGCATTGACTTCCGCTGCGGCCTTCCGGACGGCAGCGAGCGATGAAAGGTCGAGGATGAGCGGCCGGAGGTTGGCGGACGGCATCTCCTTCCTGATAGTATCCTCCGCAATTTTCAACCTGCGTATTCAGGTAAAAACTGAGGCAGCTGGGTTCAAGAGAAGAGTTCAACCTATCCGGATTTTGGCCCGTTATAACGAGGAGGTTGGCATGTTTCGCAAGTGCCCGAGCTGTTTCAAAGCCGATCCCGTTTAGGGATGTGCCAGTGATGAGGACTAAAGGAAGTTGAGACTTATAACCGGCCGACGTCGTATTGTTTGTTGTATACCATTCTTCCCTTGGATGTCATCCGTAAAGACGGTCGCGGCTTCTTCCGCTGTTGTGCTGAACGAGAAGGCGGGTTGAGACATGTGGGGACACAGATAGGATTCAGAAGAGTGGGGACATCGTGCTGCCGGCTTATACTATGGGGCGACTGTATAGCTAGCGTTGATTAAGACGTGCATTCAACGTTGGCACGAATTAGTCCGATACCCCATGTTCCAAGCAGCAGAGTATTTTTGCGCTTGATTGCAATTTTATTCAGCCAATGACAAACAAAATGAATGGGATGCGATACGATGCGGGATTTCATACCAAATCAAGCTTGGTGATTTGTGATGACGGAAAATTCCTAATAGACGGCTTGAAGAACGGTGATTATGCCACAACGATATCGAAACATCCGTCCGATCGGAGCTTTTGCCCTTTGAGCCTTGTATTCGGGCCACGAAAGGCGTTACCTGTCGGAAGGTGGGCCAAAGGTGGGCTTACCACTTACAGCTGTTGCATAATGATGACAGTCGGCTAAAAATAAATAAAGACAAACTTTGATCCGCCCACTTGCGAGCTCATATCTCGTTCATTTCTGGGCCGATTTACGTAATTCCAGGCGTTAAACCTAATTCAATGTCAATATGATATTTTGATGGTCCGTTCAAATAACAACACAGGTTGCGTATTATTGTTTTACTGCAGCCATTTCATGAATGCACCAGGAGCAGTAATTCATTTGCACATGCATCCAAGGTGTTATACACTATTCCATAATTGATTCCGGCGCGCCATACATAGGCACTGGGAGATAAGTCCCTTTTCATGATGCAAACTCGAGGAAGAAGTCGGCAAGGCCCGTAAGGCAGAGATGTGATGTGGACATTTCAGTATTGAAACTCCGCTTTGATCAAAGTGATGGCCGAACTATGTGTTGAACCGAACTATGTTCAATAAAGGTCCTTCTAAAATAAAGAGGACGCTTTCGTTGAATTTTCTTGATGATCTATGTAATTCAGGAGAGAAAGTAAGCTTCATTCGTCGATTTCGGCTGTGTTCTACAGTAGATCGAACAAATCTATTAGAGGACAAAGTCTGTGTTTGTCAGAATATGAAGGTCTCTCCGATTATCTGTTCAGTGAGGGTCCATAGCTTTTCAGCATTCGCCTGCAAATCTTTAGCCGGGTCTGAAAGGCACCCATCGCAGGACTCACAGGATCGGAGCTGTGGGGAGCAACGAGCTGGTTTGCTACAGTGCAATCATCAAGATAGGCGCCAGGAGTGTCTGCATATACCGCAAATCGTCACATCAGACATTGTCCGTGCATATTCGAATCACAACCACTGACCGCTGAGCCTAGGATCAAATGCGGCAACCACGGTACTGGCTCAGGAATATAAGTGAATAGTCACGAATATTGAGAACGATACTCACGTCGCCGCCCCTTGAGGAATCGTCTTGAAGTTTATTCCCTCGCGGGGCTGTCCGTTTTCATCGAGGACACCTGTGAGCAAGGTCATTCAGGCTAAACTCAGTGTTCAGAGAAAGTTGACGTACCCAACTTGTGCAACTCAGCGGGACCATCCCCCTTCTGCATTATATTCGTGTAAATACCTGGGGGTCGCATCATGGGTATCGCCGTTGTGAGAAAGCACGACCGTACCTCCAGGGTGAAGACTAAAGGAATTGATCTGCCCTTTCGACCGCTTGGATAACTCAATCGCGCTGAGGACATTCGCAGACTTCGCCTGGCAATAAGCCTCCATGGGCTCGTAGATCGATGGATCGGGCTGCCCCAGAGTGTCAAAGTTCACGCCACTGCCAAGCCCGTGGCCAGTGCTCGACACGAATATGACCCGCGGAGTGTAATGCGCCGTGCGGGCAGGAGGATCTTGGGGGCGAGCAGTTTGGTGAAGAGGAATGGCCCAATGTGGTCCGTCGCCACCTGGCTCTCGAGACCATCTACCGTGAGTTTGAATGGCCCGATGATGGCGGCCGCGTTATGAATGAGGACCTTTCTAATTATTTAAAACAGCAAACAAAAGAAAAAGGCTAAGCATACGTGCAGCGGCTCAGGATAGTTATTGACTTCTATGGCGGCCTTGCGGACAGCAGCTAGCGAGGAGAGATCAAGGATGAGCGGCCAGATGTTGGCGGACGGGACTTCGTTCCTTATGGTATCCTCGGCGAGTTTCAGTCTGCATATTCAAGTAAATAATGGGACCGTAACGTTTGAGAGACAATTAAACCTATCCGCGTTGTGGCCCGTTATAACGACGAGGTTGGCAAACTTCGCAAGAACCCGGGCAGTTTCGAAGCCGATCCCGTTCAGAGATGTGCCAGTGATTAAGACTGCAAAAAAGTTAGAGCCGCAACGCGGATGTAGGATTGTTCGCTACCATTTTTCCCTCGGATTTCATCCGCAAGGAAGGTAGCGACTTCGTCCGCTGTTGTGCCGAACGAGAAGGTGGGTTGAGACATGTGAGACACGAATAAAGGAATGGCGCCTTTTGCTTATAAAGCCCGACTCTGAGGCTGCCGTCCGTGACGAATTGGCGCGGCACATTGGCAGCACCACAAGTTCTGATGACATTAGAAAGATAGTTGCAACATCCGGAGTGCAACTACCGCGATTAGACTAGGTCATGAAACCGTACGTATTACGCCTGCGGGGTAAAAATTACGCCGTATTTTCTTACGGGACGGATCGACCCTCCAATGCTAACCCAAACGGGACGGGTCCCGTACGTACCGTGCGTTTACACCGTATCTACGTACCGCCAAAGTACCATTTGAATCGAGCTCAAGTGTTCTCATTTCAAACTTTAAGTTTATCTCTGGGGGCAAATAAAAGTGCCTATGCTCGTCAGGCGAGCAAAAGGTTCGCAAGAGACGCCAATCACTCACAACTTGGTCAGAGAAGTTAGGTTGCCAACCGGCCCGGTGTGGAACACAGTAATAAGACGCATCGGCAATGGGGTTGGGCTACCGGGGATGTGTGGCAATCTCGCTCAAGCAAGCTCTAGCTGACCCGTATTTTACGCGTAAAAACGGCCGGTTACGGCGGCCCGTTTACGGCTCAACCCGTACCGTCCCCGTACCATTGGAGATTAACCCAACTTCTCCAACAGTATGGGAGCGTAACCGTTTTTACGGGCCGTATTTCCGTAAATATACGGGACGGTTTCATGCCCTAGATGAGACGAGCCGTAGAAATCGTTACGTCTTGGAAAGAAGAACGGCCTGGCGATGAAGTTTCACGGGTCAGGTCTTGATTGTCTTGCGTTTTCCAGAACTCTTCTTCTATCCATATACTATACTGGTCCAAGAAACGACATTTATGATTTTAGCCTCCAGAGCAGTCGGCAAATCGGCAGGAACGTACTTATGGCGCATTACGTGGGTACGGATATGTACCCGGGCCAATTCCTCTTACCTGTACCGGTGTATTCTTCTGTTGCCGTACGCGGCTTTAATGAACCTGAAGGCGTCGCCGATGAGTCTGGGGGGAGAGTCGAGATCAGAGAGACTAATTTCGTACTTGGAGATTCGTCTGTGATAGGCAGTGTTAGATGCGAGACCCACAAACTGAGGCTTGGTAGTAGATAATTCGTCATTGGGAGTTGCATGGACGAAAGATGCAGGTTGGATGGAGGTTTGAGACGACAGCTGTGCCCAGAAGCCATAGACGTCAAACTAATAAGTACAACAGTGACAGCGTGATATTCGTCTCTTCCAAACAACCATGTCACGCTATGTCGATTGTCTTTTCTTCTTCGTCCTTTTGTTGAATTGGCAAAGAGTTCTTCATAACGACCATGAACAACGTCTGGTGATAGAACTGGACACGGCACCCCGAGCAGCGATTGGCATTTCGTCGGGAATTTCTGGATGTAGTAGCCGTAGACTCCTCAGCTCAGTCAACTGGCCTCTGTCTGTAGCAGACCTAGTAGGTCCGACCCACGTGGTCGCTTTTTCCTTAGTCTCACTCACCTGCCAGACACTCTGTGCGTGGAACATATGAGCCAGAAAGGCGAAATGACGGAGACATTCTCATCTCGGATCCGTTGGTGAAGGCAACGATTGCCCTGAGGGCTGGCGTCAGCCCAGACGAACAGCAAGAATTTGCGGGACGCTAGAGAACTCAACCGTCCGGACTCAGGCATACTCCGCAATATCTCGCGGCGTCAATACTCCCGGCAGTCTGCGATCCAGGCCGTGTATGTAGGCACGAACGCGCGGATGGCGTACGTCAAGCTGGGCGAGATTTCCTCCAGCTCGGACATCTTGGACGGGATATCCACCGCGGATTATGGGCAGGAACCGGTATGACATCGTCATTTGGTGTTGAATGAATTTGAGGAGATAGCGAATACTCTTTCGACGAATCTGCCACACAACCATCCTACCCGCTCGTCCTTTGTCGTGCCCTTCCACACCCCGCCCATCCATCATGCTAACTCCTCGCCCCACACGCGTCGCCTTTATAAGATACGGATCCACTTAGGGCCCACACCGCCCCGCAATCCGCCATTCCCCCGCACGTATGTCGTCCTGCAGTCTGCGGAAGCCCATATGGACGGTACAAAACCGCAGTTGCGAGGAAGTCCAAGCAGCCGCGCTGCGCCGAGCCCACCCACGCTGACGAAGATCTCACAAGACCGGGCGCCGACGATGGTGACAGCGAGGGCAAACAGACAGGGTGCAGTTAAGATGGTAGGACGTCCAAGGTAGCGTACGGGTGTGACTTCCATGTACTACTAAGCTACAACTCTACGAAGCAAAAAAAATTCACAATTCAACGGACTAGCCGCGATAAAAACCTAATATAATTATCCGGCAGAAACACAATAATATGCAACACGTCCAATGATAAACCGACATAATATGCAACACGTCCATCATAATAAGTGTATCAGTTCTTATCCGAGCAAGTCGTCGAAACCCGAAGACGACGACGGCGGGGCCCCTCCGCTCATACCCATGCCGCTGCCCATACCCATGCCCATGCCCATCGCGGAGGCTTCTGCCCACCGGACCCCCACAGCCCGTCATCGCCTTCTCCTTCTCCAGATCCTTGATACTCTTCCCGCCCGCCGCACCGGGCGTTGCCGGCTTCGCGGTGGTGCTGGAGCCGAGCGACATCGACCACAGTCGTCGAAGCTCGCCGCGGGCTTATTCGGCGTCGCCGGCGCAGGAGTGGGGGCGGCCTTGGGCTGCGGCGCCATGGGGCCATGCCGGAGTAGTTGGGCGTGGACTGGAGGGGCGGCGAGGAGATGGAGCCACGGTAGGCGTGGCCCTGCTGGCGCCCATGCCCATTCCCATCCCATGCCTGTGCCCATGCCGGTCCCCATGCCCATGCCCATGCCCGTGCGCGGCGGCGGCTGCACATAGGTAGGCGGCGTGGCAGGAGCGGGTGCCCCTTTGAGCATGTCGTGCAGACTCGGTTTCGCGGGAGCCATGCCTACGAAGGGCTGCGGCGCAGGGGCGGGGGCGGGGGGCTGCACCGGCGCAGCCTGGAAGTCGTCGAAGTCGTCATCTGCAGTTAAATACAGGTCAATACTCAACGCGGACAAGTGCAGCGGTAGATCGGTAGTACGCACCGTCGAGTAGACCGACCGACGGGTGCCGCAGGTTGTGTAGGGGCCGGGAGCGTCTTGTTCACGGAGGAACCGGAGCGGCGAATCCAACGTCATCGTCGATCAGATTCACGGGCGGGGCAGGCGGCGGCGGCGGCGGCGGTGCGGTGGCCTTCCGTTCTGGCACCGAGCGCCGCTGGTTCACGGGCGAAGTCGTACGTCCGCCGTTCACCACACCAATTTCGTCATCACCTGCATTGTACTCGTCGAAGCCACCACCTGGGCGGCGCTCGTCTCTGAATCCCCCTGAAGAGCCGCCGCCCCCACCGGAACTGGAGCCACCCCCGCCGCCGTAGTAGTCTGGAGGCTGGATCAGCAGCTATCGGTGGATAAGTGCTAGCGCATACCACTCGAGCCTCCGCCACCGCCGCTATATCCGAGACTGTCGCTGCCGAATCCCCCGTACCGGCCTCCACTGTCGCCGCCAAAGGACATGCCCCCATCACTACCAGTGCCGATGTACTTGTTCTTATTCGCTTTTGCCTTCCGCCGTTCACCGCGGATTTTGTCGACATCGGAAAGCAGCTCCACGAGCTCGCGAGAGCGGTTGCGGACTGCAGGACTCAGTCAGAGGGAGGTGTCGGGATCTCACATCGACAAATACCATTAAGACCCTCGTCTTTGCCCTTGTCGTCGATGTAGTGGAAATTGCGGAGCATTTTGATGGTGGAAACGTGCGAGCGGGCATCGTCCACCACGCGCTCGGACCCATTCTTGATGAGGTACTCAAGTAGTTGCAGGGCCTATGGGCCATGTTAACCGACGCAAACAATATCATCCGCAGTGATGGACGCGCCTTGTAAATCTGGCGCCATTGGCGCGCTTCCTTCTCCATGAAACGTGCGTAGATACTGGGCATGATTTCGTTGAAGTCGGGGCTGGCGATTGTTGAGCCACCAGGGCAAGACAAAGGAGATAGTCCATACTAGTTAAATGTTCTGCGATTCGGTCAGCACAAAGTATGCGATTCATATTGCGAACGCACCGATTTGCGATATCTTGCATCAGAGTCGAGCTCGCTCCCCTGTAGCATATGGTTAGCATTGTTGGCCTTTTGCGCGCGAGGGAGATTTGAAGGAGACTGGGTACAATTCCACCGAATGCACAAATCCATCAAGGGCGTGCTCGGGCCAGATATCTGGTTTCCCATCACAGACCCCCGCTGTCTTTCCGACACCATTTTCACCCTGAAATGCGGAAGAAGAGCTCCGCGCCAGAATTCAAGTTGATCGTATTTTTCCCAAATTTCGTGCATCTGTATCTCCAGAGCAATACTCACCAGGGTTCATCGTTGGTCGCTTCTCTGACCTTCGCCTCGATCTCACTGACGTTCAGCACGACGTTCTTCGCCTACACAGTCATGAAATATCGTTGTATCAGCCTGTCACGATAAAATCGCGGAAAAAGCCCAAACGCACCTGATTGTACATACTTTTGATGTCGTACATGGTTATCTGCGAGAGCGTCGAGCCTAGAGCCTCTAGTCGGTCCATGGTGGTGGATTGCGAGGTGAATAATGCGTCGGAGGTGGCGGGTGTTAGGAAGGTCACACCGTGACTGTGATGGTGGTTATTGGGCTTGGTTTGGCTAAATCTTCCGAGCACAGCTTTCTTTCTTCAACCTTGTCCCAACTATCTTGGCTTCCCAGGCTTTCTTTCGCACTCTGAGATGAATTATCGTTCCAAAACTATAACTCCTGGGGATCAGCTCATTATGCCTTATTCCATCGACTGCACTTGATTTTTGTGGGGCTCCGTCGTGAGCGAATTCCGTCGGCGGAGATCGTACTGTCAAGTTAGTTCTTGTGAATATTTGCAGTGGTCATAGATCTAGTCCACGCCAGAAGAAGGATCTGGCTCAAAATTATCCTCAAACTCAGCTGTATCCTTTCTAGTGCAATCGCCTGAGATATATTATGTGCTTGAATTGCTGAACCTGACTAGTACTAACATCAAGTGTCTAAATATCAATATCAATTACTAGTGCAGACTATAGGTCCCATCCCCACAAAGACTTCCATATGGGTTCGGTGCGGCGGAAATATTCCTCGCCACGCCCTAAAAGTATTTCAAGAACGGCTTCCTCCCCTCAGCTGACCTGACCAGTCTTCCGCCTTGCCGGGAGGGGCAAGGCTCGCTAATCACCCACACCCATTCCCCATGTCCTCTGCAAGAAAAGACCGCTACTATGCTATCGGCGTCCATCGCGCTCCCGCCCACCTCCTGAAGACCGAGTTCGACGCACGCATGGCCACTTTCGCGGATGCGTTCTGCGCTCTACCCATAGTGCAAAAAAATTTCCTCCAGTACGATGTGGTTAGTGCCTTCTCATTCATACCTGATAGACCCACTTAGTATGATGGACACAGATATCTCAGGTCAACGTGCTGGATGGGCACGCTGCAACTGTGGGAATCGCAGAGCCGTTGCCGATGGTCCTGTTTACCGCTGAGTGTGAAGTGAGTGCATATGCAGCCGGCTGACCCCGTCGTTTGATGACAAGATTCGATCCTCATCATCCATCGTTATTAGACGGCGGACCACATGGGTGAGGTACGTCTTCTCACAAAGTGCTTATGTATTTGTTGAACAATCTCTTCGATTCTGCGGTAGGTACTGAGCGACCCGGTTGTGCGCCACTCCTCTCCGGTGCCACAGAATTGGGCTTCCACGCCGACCCCGGCTCGTTTGTGGCGGACGTCGTTACCAAGGTCGACCGCACCACCGAGCACACGGCAACCGTCCCGACCATAGGCATTTACACCGCCCCGGATCAAGTATCCGCTGCACAATTCACTGCTCAGTTCGAGGCCTTCGTTGACAAGCTTCTTGCTCTGCCTATCACACAGAAGAATGTCCTCAAGTACACGATGGTGCTTGATTTCCAATGCCCGTCGGGGATCTCAGTGCTCACGCGCTAGGAGGCAGTGGCAGCCAAACACCACTCTCGACGCGCACATCGAGGCTCTGAGCCTCCGCGCGGCCGCTCCCACCGTGGTCGTCCGCGCCGACGCAGAGGTGCGCGAGACCTTCCCGCTGCCTGCGTTTCGATTCTAATTTAGTTCTGTGCAGACTTGGGATTGCATGGTTGAGGTACTATATTTCTTCTCGGTTTCTTTTCTTCTGAACATTACATGTATATTTCTAGCTGGCGCAAGATCCCGAAGTCCAAAAGCTGATGGTGGGTGGCGTCAAGGATGCTTTGTTCCATGCGAAGAGCTGCTTCTTCGCTGCTGATATCGTCTCCAAAATCGGGATTTAGTTTTATGAGTTCACTCGGCTATGATTGAACATGGTCGTTTTACCTGTACTGTGTTAACGCCGCTACAAATGAGTATTGTCATGAAATTTAGTTTGCCACGCTCTCAAGACTGTGGTCGCGACCGCCAAAGAGATAGTGACTCTCCGCGCATTCAACATTTTTCAAGAAAGATGTTTCACCAGCGGACTTCGGCCATCAAAAGACCATAATCGGACTTGCATTCTTCTCATTCCAAACGTCTACCGGAGCTCAACTGGAGTTCGATGAGTGTTCATTGGCCTCGCCGCCGCGTCATCGTTCACAAGTTTTTATGTTCTTTTTTACCTGGCTTCAAGCTGCCGCCGAGGACAGAATATTGTCTCGGATCGCGTATAATATGGACCAGATTTAAATTGTCCGAAACTTTTATCCAAATCACAAAGCACGCTCGAATTTGGACTCCTGTGCTGTACAATTTTTTTGTACAACTTGAAAGCAATACGCGTTTGACTATATTTGGCACTATCGACTTATATGTACGGTGGCAAGCGAGTAAGACCTTTTGTTTCACCTTCACTTTCTCGGCTGTTGACCTTCAGTTTTCGTAAACCTCCGTACGATATTCGACATGGGACAATACTGGATGGTAGCCAACCTCGACAAAAGCGAAAATTTCGCAAATTCGGGCAAACTAGGCGAACTCCTTTTCTGCCTCAGGCTTCCCGAAAAGCTTGAAACTAGCATGAGGGCTGTTCCCAAACTTCCCGACCGCGACAGTATGATTCGTCCTTTCAAACCCGAAGAGCTTGTTCAAGAGGCAACTAAACACTGGATTCCTGAACTTCGCCTTCCTGAACTTCGCTTTCCTAAAACTGCAGCCCGCAGGTGATTTATATCTTGATTATCGGGTTATTCGCGAGCTGAACTAGTATAATTGTAGCTCAAGCGCGACGGTGCTGGTGAATCTACCCACGGAGACTATCCAAGAGATATACTCACATCTCGAACTTTTTGTCGACATCGTATGCCTGAGCACGACCTGCCAAGTGCTCTGGGAGATCGGGCGGGCAAACATGTATCGCCGGATCGAGAGTATCGCAGCCAGCTATTCCTGGGCTGGTGACCGCATCCTCTGCATCGGAGATTACCTCAAGAACAAGGACATACCTGAGAAAATTCTAACGCCGGAGGAGATGAATGAATTCACCGACGACGGACAGAATACCTTTTACAACTACCCGTTCTACACTGTCAGCGGTGTTGAATTTAGCATGGGGAGGCTCTGGAGCAAATGTGGTGTGGAAACGCGATTGCTGAAGGATGCGTACCCCCGCAGCAGTTTCGCGGTGCTCAGTCACCTCTGCAGCCTCGACTACACCCCTCCGCCGCTCATGCACCCGACGGTCCTGCGAAATCTTTCGCGCCGGCAATATGTGCGCGAATCTGCGCTGTTCGAACTGCAAGCCAAGTATGCCGAGACGGAGATCTTGCAGGAAGTCGGATTCGGGGAGATTGTCATGACCCGGATTTGTCTCTCGTCAGATCCCTCGGTATCGATATCCTATGACGGACCTATCCATCGCGGTGTGTGGGCCGGGGATCGATTCGACATTGTAGCAAGCTCAGAATGGCACGATCCGACCTGGACCGACGCAAGCGACGAAGTGTTGGAGGAATTGGAAAAAATTTGGATATCTGAATACTCATAGTCCTCGCAATTGATTTCGAAAGGAGGAGGAAGGGGATACATTATTCACGAAGAACATTTTCTCCTTCGCCGGGGCGCCGTCTGGTTTCACTTCAACATTGCGGCTTTCCAACTCATTCTTCGATCATAGCAGAACGCCAATTTACGAAGGCCCAGAATTAGACCCGAGTAACTTACGCTGGAATACCGTTACTTCTATGAATTAAATCCTGATGCCAGTGAAAATTCAACCAAGCCTCTTCTAATGAATCAGTCCGATATTGTCCTATGAAATATTAAATTGCATTGAATAAAAGAGTTGAACATCTCTGCGTCGTTATTTGCATGTAGTTGGGCCGTGCTTAATTAGGGTGGCCTCTGCGCTACTCCTAGATTAGTGCCTCAAAAAAAAAGAAAACAGCGACAAGATATTACAAACGTAAAGTGCGGTTCGGCCATCACTACGCTGATCGGAGTTTGAACATTGACTCAGTACCTCCACAACAGGTACTCATCGGTCTCCCCACCAACTCTCCACCACTGGCACTTCTCCAGCTGATTCTCAAGTTATGATGTTCTCCTGCCAGTGGCTGGCCATTAAACTTGAACTGCGCCGACTCTGACGATAATTTAACATTCTCTCGAGGCTGTGACTCTTGAGTTGCTACCGCCTTGTCTTGTCGAGATGATACATTTTCAGATCCGATATTTATACGTGCTGAATCGAGGTGGTTCGCGGGATGTCAATGGACACTTGGGAACCAAGGATTTGTCCAACTTCAGTAATAGGGTCCTCACCGAATTAATTCGGCATCACTTCATTGATTCACTTGGTGTGCAGCTGAGGATTAGAGTTGGTAGGTTTTAATTTCCGACTCAGAGCAACGATGAATTCCATACGCCAAGGCTGCTGCTTGCTTCCAGCCACCGTTTTTGAAACTCACTCGAAGCCGATGGCTTGAGCTTCTATTCAAGAAAGGTATAGGGGAACAGAGAACCGTATTGGCTCATAGGATGGCCGCTATCGAGTTCTGAACATCTATTCGACGTTCGTGTCCGGTATAACTCCCTGGCTGCAATTTCGGATCGAAGAGGGGTAGGACCCACTCATTGAACACACCCATCACTCTTTTTGGCTTGCTAAGGCTGCCCAATTCTTAATCTGCCGAACGGGTTCAGTTCGGATTTTAATTCAATATCTGTGTGAACCAAACAAACAAAGCCAATTTGTTCCCAACCTCAATCCCGTATTTATCAACAAAAAAAAATGGAAAAAATGGACCAAAGAGGTCTTCTGGTGAGGTGGGAAAAAATTAACTCCCAAATTTACTGAAACTTTGTTTGTCCGACCAAATATTGAATTAAAATCCGAACTGAACCCGTTCGGATTAAGAATTGAGCAGCCCTAGTAGCGAACCTAGCGATATCCTCACCAGGCCAATGTCCTCAACACCATCGAGTTGTCGAAGCGTTCCAACGAGCAGATCAACGCGTACAGTCTGCACCAAGTTTGCACGTACGTTAACATCTGAGGTGACTGAGGTCTGTCCTGGCGTTTAGGTATCTACACGAACATAATGCAGAGAGGGGACGTGGTCGCCGGGCTGAGTAGTTTAATTACCTCGGGACACGGATACAAAAAAGGCTCGACTTGCAGATGTCCTCGACGCGGACGGACTCCGAAGTAATGAGATATATGCCTGGAAAATGATTTTTTGAGGAGCGGCAACGTGGGTCTGGACTCCGCCCTCAATGTTCATGTTGTCGCAACTCACGTATTTTGCCCCTTGCATAGTACTGCCGTTGCGGCATTTGACCCCAGGCTCACCGGTCAGCGGCGAAGCCTACACAGACGTGTCCTGGCTAAATTTCATTTATGCAGACAAGCCGGGCGCTTATCTCGTGGACTGTGGCCAGCCAGCTGTTGCTCCGCACAATTCGGATCCTGTGGGCCTTGCAGTTTACTTTTTGTACCATTTTGACAAATTTACAGGCCAATGCTAAAAAGCTATGGAGCCTCACCGAGCAGCTGATTGGCGAGACTTTTGAATTCTCGGCGGTGATGAACACTTGCATGCGTATCCGTCGTTCTAAACAATATATCCTGACACTCAGAAGATGACGGCGAACCATGCTTGTAACTCATCATTGAACATTCTTTCATTTCCTCTGCCCTATGCAAGCTCTATACCTACTCTTATTTTGCCAGGTTCCTCTAGACTCGTAACCAGTCTGGTCTACGGCTTTCTAATAAGGGCCTACGGCAACGAGCCCGCCTTGTTAGAATGGTGTACGCAGACTGGTTACGAGTCTAAGGTTCCTCTTCAAGTTTTAACATTGAAACCCGGAGGGACTCGGAGACATTAGTTGCTCGCATTCTCTGAGCGTACAGGTGTTGGACTCGAGATGGTACTTTCATCCCAATCGCGCAGAAGCACGCTCGACGTTGGACGCCATTTCGTGGGAATAAGTACGCGTTTCAAGTTGGCGCTGTTTACTTGTATGTACTGTCACGTGTGCGTCACGGGGAAGCCCCTTTTTCTTTTTGCTCTTCTCTTCTCGCCGTCGTCGAGACTCTTCTTGACACCTGTCGAATTTTAGTAAACCTCCGTACGCTATTCGACATGGGGCAATACTGGATGATGGTCAATCTCGACAAAGGCGAAACCTTCGGAAAGTGGGGCAAACTAGGCGAATTCCTTTTCTGCCTTTCGAAAAGGGTTGAGACTAGCATGAGGGCTCCTCCGAAACTCCCCGACTGCGACAGTATTTTTCGTCCTTTCAAACCCGGAGAGCTCGTTCAAGAGGCAATTGGACCGATTCCTGAACTTCGCCTTCCTAAAACTGCAGCCAGCAGGTGATTTATATCTTGATTATCGGGTTATTCGCGAGCTGAATTGCAATTGCATAGTTCACACGCGACGGTACTGGTGAATCTTCCCACAGAGATTATCCAAGGAATATACTCGCACCTCGACCTTTTCGTCGACGTCGTATGCCTGAGCACGACCTGCCAAGTGCTCTGGGAGATCGGGCGGGCAAGCATGTATCGCCAGATCGAGAGTATCGCACCCAGCTATTCCTGGGCTGGTGACCGCATCCTCTGCGTCGGGGACTACCTCAAGAACGAGGACATACCCGAGAAAATTCTAACGCCGGAGGAGATGGATGAATTCACCGACGGGGGACAGGATACCTTGTACGAATATCCGTTCTACCAGGTCAACGGCGCTGGGTTCAGCATGCGGCAGTTCTGGCGCGAATGTGGTGTGCAAACGCGATTGATAAAGAATGCGTACTCCCGCAACGATTCCGCGGCGCTCAATCACCTCTGCAGCTTCGACTACACCCCCCCACCGCCCGCGCACCCGACGGTCCTGCGAAATCTTTCGCGCCGGCAATATGTGCGCGAATCTGCGCTGCTCGAGCTCCAAGCCAAGTATGCCGAGGCGAAAATCTTGCAAAAAGTCGGATTCGGGGAGATCATCATGACCCGGATTTGTCTCTCGTCCGATCCCTCAGTATCGATGTCCTATGACGGGGCTATCCATCGCGGCGTGTGGGGCGGGGATCGGTTTGACATCGTAGCACGCTCAGAATGGCACGATCCGACCTGGACCGACGCAAGCGACGAAGTGTTGAAGGAATTGGAAGAAATTTGGAGATCTGAATACAGACCAGCCGTCCCGAAAGTTTATGCATAATGATGATGATGATTTTCATTTTCGTCACTACATATGGCCAGTTACAGCTACGGTCACTATATTCATCATTATTGACAATTAACATGGCGCCTCGGCGCCCTCTTGTTTTACTTCGACTTTACGATGGCCTACCCGAGTAACTTACGCTGTCGCGACGTCGGCTCCGTCGGCGAATTTATCTTTCTAAACGTTGTCGTTGAGGCGGCGCAGCCTCAGCGTAGTATTTCGTAGAGTCACTGAATATGCCCTTGATAAGGCACGGTTGCCCAAGAATCTCCACGATACAAAGTCTTTGAATTACGAAACAATAGATAAATGAATAGGTACCTCTACCTTTCAACCACACCAGTCAGCAGAACTACTTTTTCCAAAGGTGAGAAGTTTCGACAAACGGCTGTAGACAATGCATTCGTCGATTGCGGTAGATGGCGGCCGAGGGAAAACAAGACAGCATGCGGACGGTCCGAAGAAAAAATCGCTCCGACCCGATGAAACCAATATATTATAAGGACACCAATCTACGGCTCACATAAAATGCGCCAAACCTTGCAGCTCGTTAGGCAGCAAAGGTATCTCAGCACCACATTAATTGGCAATTGTGCTCTTCCAGGTGTGAGCCGACTCGAAGCCGTTGCGCCCTTCCCTATCTGCGAGCAAGTCAGCGCCGTTACGTTGAGTGAAATTATAATGTCCACTTACAATCCTGCAGCGTCTGCTGGATCTCTTCCTTCGTGTTCATGACGAACGGGCCATACTGGACGATAGGTTCGTCGATAGATTCGGCAGCGGCCTAGCGATTTGCAATTAACAAGAAAAAACCATGCGGTCGCTCCCGCGGCGACGCACCAGCATGAACTCGGTATCTTCCGATCCTGATTTCAGCAGGACGCCTGTTTCATTTAGGTTTGCCGACAGGACAAGGGTGTGGAACTTCTCTTGCGGTATAGAATCGCGCCCGACGATCAGCGTTCCTTTCAGGATGTAAATGAACGCGGTCCATCCCGAGGCTAAGAGGCAATGAGCTTTCCACGCAGACAAAATGGATAGGACATACGGAGGTCTTGGAACACGCTGATTTTGTTTTTCGAAAATTTGTAATGGAAATACCAGCACCCGCCAAGCGGTCGCACAGGCGAATCGACACCGTGACTTGAGCCGCTAATGACCTTGACATTGACGGGGCCGTCCGGGCCATGTGGGTATGCGGTGGGAATTCCACTGGCGTCCAGTTCTTGGTACGAAGGCTCGACCATCTTATACTTCTTCGGAAGGTTCACCCATAATTGTAATCCCACGGGGTCGGGTTGACCCTTGGCGTGCACTGGCATTTCTGAGTGCATTATGCCACGTCCCTGAAGCACAGAGGCGTGCGTTGAGCAGCACAATGTGGTCCGAGGAGGGATATATACTGACTGCTACCATCCACTGAACCCCACCAGCCTGGATAGTACCTTTATGGCCAACCGAGTCTTCATGATCGCTCGATCTGCGCCAGATTAGAGGATGCAAGTACGGGTGAATTAAAATTGGGCGCGTACCCTTCGAGCATCTAAATTTCTTCGGGTCAGTAATTGGTCTATAATATAATCTCGGCATCCTACATAGGTTACAGTTGATTGACCACGGTGGGGGTGATCAGGGAAGCCTCCAGTTTTCCTGAACCAAATGAGAGTCCGCAGAAAAATGGTGAATAAACGAGAGGCATTGAGACATACACATGGAAATGGTCCAGCATAAGAAATGGTGTTAGATTCCGCACTACAAAGAGTTGATTCCAGTTATTGCAGGTCTAAGACTAAGCATGCTATGAGCACGAACAGCCCGTGGAGCCAATACTTCTGCGAACTGAAACATATTTAAAATACGGCATGAATACCTGATGTTCGCGGACGTACCGAGTGCACCTTGCCCTTCAGGAGTCTCAACGGCAAGTACTTTCTTTGTCACAGCTCGGGTTATCGACGAAGCAGACATGGCGTGGTTTCGTAAGGTTTGGGTTGGGATGGCGAGGTAGGCTGCAAGAGAGAATATAAACAGGGAAGCAGCCCAGAGTGCGCCTTTAAGTTTCATCCAGAGACCGAATGAGTAAGACGGGTGTCATCACTATTTGGTGGTTGGTAGCGGCGTTCCGATATTTCAAACTCCGCTTTTGGTAATTGAACGCCCACGGATTTATAAGGCAACATAATTGGTAACGACTTAATGATCTAAGCAGACCCGTTATACTTGACGACAAATAGACCTCTCTCAAGCGTATTGACGAGGAGGTATCCACTTTCAAAGTAGGGATATACGCTCCACGACCCGCCAAATTCCGCGATGCCGTTGATGTCGTCGTCCTCTGGGTGAACTGCACAGAAATGAAAAAATTCAAAACACCTCTGGTTGGAAATGGAAAAGACTTGCCATCGAAGAACGCTGCTTCGAAGAAGCCTGCCCCGGTAGGGTCGTCTGCTACGCTGGAGACATTGACGATTCGGAGGCCGCTGTTGTAGTTGCTTTCGTAGGCGAGACCGTTCTAGGAATAAGTTAGAATGGTGTCTCAAGGAACTGTTCTTGCGATACTTACGTGGACATATAGATTGTGGTCGATCGCGACGGCGGGGGACTTGTAATGTCCAGTGAGAACTGGATCCTCGAGATCCATGATATCCCAGATGTATGTGACGGTCCTTTGGTCGTCAGCCCAGCCTTTATAACTCGAGTGAGTGCGGCAAATAAGCAAATAACATAGATGACGAACCACGCGAGTTAACTTCGTCGTCCTCGTCGTTCAAGAGCAAGTACGTCTGGTTCTTCTCGTCGATGACCCATCCCTGGTGGGAATAGCTCACACCATAGTACGACGTCGTGGAAATTATCAGGGGAACGAAGGGATCCGTCACATTGTAGATGGTGAATGAATTCTCGTTGAAGCTGTAACAGACGTCAGTGCCGTTGTATTCCGCATGGGGTCCGTAGTAGACGAGACACTGAGCACTAAGGAGTCGTCAGTCACAGAATGAAATAAATGTCGGGGGTAAAGCGTACTCGTGAACATATCCGTCTGCGGCAGCACATCCGGCGCTCTGTGGACTCGAAGGATTCGTAACATCAATAAATATCAACCCGGAAGCACAGATACTGCAAAGCGACCGGTCAAAAAATAAAATATGCAGGGCCAGCATCGCCCTTACTCGGTGCGGGGAAAGGAGCCGACGGCAACGATGAGATTTTTAGCCGCGTGAGCCACGACATTGTGGGAGCGTCCGACAGGCAGCCCATCGTAGTGGGCTGTCAGGTCGGTGTGAATACTAAACGTCTTCGGGTTATCCGACAAGGAAGTATCAAGGAGCTAAAAATTGAAAAAGAAATTTAAAAAAATCAAAAACCTTTCGATAAGGAGATAGCGCACCTTCAATAAATCGAAGACCTGAATTCCATGGTCTATCGCTTCGCTCCCAATGTACGCGTAGTGTCCGATGACTTTGATGTCCCGCCAGAGGCTGGAGACAGACTGGGTCGGCAGGCGGCCGAGATACGCTATCTGGCCGCTGGGAAGAATCTCCACAAAAGCGGTCCCATCCATCTGTGCAACCAGCCCAAACTCCCGTGTCACCCCGTCGCTCGTGTGTGCCCAGCCCCAGATGTCGTTCCCAATCAGGTCGGTGCTCCCCATGTTCGCGTGCGGCGTGAAGGAGTATAAATCGAGGTTATTGCAGCTGTAGGTGTTGTTCACCTCCGAGCCCGCATACCCATCTATGCAGGGCGTGAACTCGGTGATGGCCTTCATCCCAACGGCGGGCACCCACACGGGTGGTCCATCGATGCCTGCGACGTTGATGCGCATCTTCTCGACGGCCGCCATCATCTTGCCCATGAGGATCCCATGAACCTTCCCCGACTTGTAGTCGTTGTCGTGCGCGAGAGGGACATGGATAAATGGAGTCTCCTCTCCCCGGTCAAGGACATCGGCAGGAGGACTAGCTGAGGCAAGGGCAATAGCCACAGAAATGAGAGCAAGGATTCGCATTGTTCAGTGGGCAAGGAAACTGGGAATCTAGCTTGCAGGAGCTACTTATTGAATTCTCGATAACGTTGGTTCCCGGGATGTGCTAACTTCCGCAGTGAGCCGCTGCGGAGGGGTCGAAGATTAACCCCAATTGCTCTGAGAAGCTAGAAACGCGATCACATGATCAGGACGTCACGCCAAATGGAGTGAAGGAGACTGAACCTAGACGCACAATCGAACGCGATGAACGTGAAATAACTTGACCAAAGCATCAATCCTGTCCAGGCAGAATGTTTTCCTTTCAACTGGAAATACAGCGAGAAAGGCCACTTATGATCTAATCACCGTCTAGATTGGAATTAACGTTCTTTAAGCAAATGGCTCCTCGGCTGTGCTGTTTCTCCATATACTCTCTCCTTCCGCATTTCCTCTCCTCTTTCTCTTGGG
Source organism: Mycena leptocephala (assembly GCA_029378395.1). Classification (NCBI taxonomy): domain Eukaryota; kingdom Fungi; phylum Basidiomycota; class Agaricomycetes; order Agaricales; family Mycenaceae; genus Mycena; species Mycena leptocephala. The sequence continues at coordinate 79,511 of JARJLF010000889.1, read as the reverse complement.
TCATCCCCTTTCGTCGTCGACTTTCCGTCCGGTTCAACCCAGCCTTTTCATTTACCGCTGCCCAGCTGACCTATGCGCAGTCTTTTCTTGACAGCACACAACTCAGCGCAGTTGCTGCCAGCACTCGATTCTTATCCGGCAGAGAGGGTACGTAGTCTCCCTTGAGTCCTTCCGGTGCAATAGATCCGGCTGCGAGGAATAAATAGCGGAATTTCCCTCCCTCAATATGCCCGTCACTTTTCGCCTCGCCCTCCTCAAATCGACTGCATACGCTCTCTGCCCATTGCTGTTCTGTGGAGCCGATCGCGTTTTGGGCTGTTTGCTTCTGCACTCTGGTGTTTGTTTTACCGCTTCCCTGTCGGATTAATGGTTCTCGGGAGATCAATATTCAACCAAGCTCCGCTATCAATCACTTCTGGAATCTCGCCTCGGGCTGGACTTCTACATCTCATATTCAATTTGCTTCATTCGTTGCCCAACCTGCTCCCCAACACCTTGACCTCCAATACTGTGGGTCTCTGCTTCCAAGTACAGTCTCGGTCGTTTTTCAATGAAATTCTCTAAATGCTCAGCCCAGCAAATCCCTCAACTCCTGGCTAAAACTTCATTATGTGGCAGTTCAATCCCCCCGTCGCTCGTAGCAACCTTTCTGTGCTGCGGCTTTATTCAACCTGTTACGTCCCGAGTACGTTCTCAAGGTCAATTGGGAATTGATGTCTCTATTTATCTCTTTATTGATATTCTCTTGGCGGTGGGATCGCTCCGTGATCGTAAGCCTCGTCGAGACTGCCGAGAAATTGATACTGTGCGTGCCATTGCGACTAGGTACTACTTAGGGCTTGAGCTACTCGCAGACTTTGAGATCAAATCCCTCTGTATCCCCTATTGTGTATTCCCGCAATCCGTGTTCCCACCACAATGCTCGGTTTTATTATCGTCGGTGTTGCCGGAGCGAAGCGACGGCGCATCTTGTATATATTTTGGGTGGTACGAAATCAGACGGGACAACTAACGATTGGTTAGTTTCCAGAATGCGTAAGGAACAGAGGTCATTAACCTCCGAGAGGAGGAGTCAAAATAAATATAATATGGAAAACCACCGCCCAGGGGTCTAGATTGGTAATTGTATACAGGCAAGCCAGTAGACGACGATACAATGGTTTAATGGCTGGTCCGCATATAAAGGGTATTAAAGAATTAGTCCTGAATATAAACTCAACAATGGTCGTCGCTCAGAACCTCCGGGCCGGAATATGGTTCCTAGCCCACCGCACCGTCTCTTCGCGTGCGTTCAACAGCGGGTTAAACGGGGTAAAATCCCACTGTCCATACGACCTGGCGCTTATATCCAGCCGCGGCGCGTACATCGCCGCAGCCGCAAGGGATAAATACGTGTGGTACACATCTGCCGAGGCTTCATCAGATCCACCAACAAGAATGCCTAAAAGTATCACGGACCAGGAGGCTGGCCGGGCGCCTTCGCAATCCCCCCAAACGGAAACTGGCACGCCGCGATAAACTGCGTGAACGCATAGGCGTTTACCTTCTCGTGTGCGCCGAGGATCTGGTCGTCACGGATAGTCAGAATTGTGCTGGGGTGTAATGAATGACGCATATTAAGTATCATTGCTTACCTGCAGCGCTGCGCCACCCCAGAAACAATAGCACGCGTCTGGGGATTTGCCGGTGCGCCCGCGGAAGCCGCCCGATGCGTCTTGGCTGTGGACGAGCCAGTGCTCGGATCGGGCCGTTTCCGCGGGGGTGAGTCGGGGCCGCGGGCCAGGTGGGGCAAGGTGGAGTGCCGCAATGGCGAGATATGTCGTTCCAGCTGCGAAGATTAGATTTCATCCGTGCGCCGAGGTAGTATTACATACCCTGGGCTTCGCAGGAGGGCAACTGGCCGTAGCCTCCTTCGTAGGTCTGTGTAAAATACGGCGCTGGAGTATGAGGAGAAGAAGCGGGGGAGAGCGATCGACACACGCGGCATGAAGCGACGAAGGCTATCGCGCGTTCGACGTCTATGGACGACCAATCGCCCAGGAGCGAGCAGATGCAGAATGCGGAGTAGAGGTTGCGCAGATCCGAGTCTCCGCCACCGTCCGGTGTGTTGGAAAAGCTGAGGCCAGTCAGCGACGAAGGGGTGTGAGCCAAATGCGAACCTGCCGTTGCGGTTCTGGCAAGAGCCGACGAAACGTAGCAGTCCCGGACGATTCAAGCGCGAAAAATCGTCTTGAAGCATCGACAGGGACAGCAAGGCCGTATATGTCATGATTATATGAGGGCTATCGTGGCCTGAGTTGGCCTGATACCGAAAGTTAATTAGCTAACATTTTTAAGCAGGAAGATGTACACACCGAGGTCCTGGACATGAATGGTCCAGGTTTGAACCCAGTTCCATATCTTCCGGCTGCAGTTGTGAGGACCTGAACCGCCACCGATGCCCGGACATACCTGCATATTGTTCCCAAATCCAGTTTTGCCAGGACGTCCGCTCCAGCTCGCTGATTTGATCCTGGAGTACGCCCAGCAAATCAAGGGTACCGATGCAATAAAAGACTATCGCCATTCTACCCGAGCAAGTCAGAATTTGCGAAAGATGCATGGTTTAACAATACCGGGACGCGTCGAGGTTGACCGAAGATCCCGGAAGACGTGTCAGGGCATGTTTAACGTGTGAAATATGTGCTGGGCGCGCTAATGGAGGAAGAGGGTCACTGAAGCGGTCCATGGCTAGGGTATGGCTAGGGAGGGTATTCAAATTATATATACTAGGGTAGCATTGTGGTAGGAAGCCATCGAGACATTCGCGGCGTCGATCATCAGCGGAATATCGTCAAAGAGGCATTCCATCGAGGGGAATTTGAGTGGAATGCCCTCGCCAAGTTCACGGGAACGGTTAATTCCATCCTGTGCGACGGTACATGGGCCCGGTGTTCCGCGCTGCTGGCTTCGAGGACGTGTAAGGTGTACACTTCAGGCTTTAGGCATCCAATCGCGACCCACATCGGCCGACACCAATGGCCCGCGGGTACATGCCTGCATAGTTAGCGGTTCCAGCATTTGACAGGTTGATCTAAGGTTAGGTGGGAATCCGATAGTTGCATCTTATTACCTGCAGATAGTTTGGCGGAGGCAACGAGGAGAGGATTGTCTTCGATTTAGGGCTTGAATCTGGACGGCAAAAGCGGAGTCCAAATTGAACACTGACATGGAAGTGTTTACAACACGGAGGCTTTTAATCTGCCGCCAAATCCCGATGCCATTAATTCCTCCGAGACGTATGAATTTCGGACTTGCGGGTGGAGTTTTCTGCACATCGAGGCGAAAATAGAGCCCATCAGTCAGGGCGAAGGGCGCCCTAAATTCGTGCGGGTATTAGACTAGAAGGGGCCGAGGTCGGTCTTGGAAGCTTACACGATACGGGGTGAGCGTAGTTATCCACAGGATCTTAGGTTCGGATATATAGCGCGGGGTTTGATCAGTTAGATCAAGGTTCGGGTTAAGTTACTTACTTGTTTGTATCTACAGTTACAGGGGTTTATATACTAAAAATCTAATGAGTCAGTATGACTCGGTATGACTCCGTACAAGTCATCTACTGGCAGATTGTTCCATATTATTCTACAAGGTTCCACCAATATGACTCATGTATGTGCGAGTCATTCCAACACTCCCCCTCAAGCTGGCAGTAGTCCCATTTCCAAAGTAAATTGCTGGTGCTTCACCCGTGGCAAGCCTTTAGTAAAAATGTCTGCAACCATCTCGTTGGTTGGACAATACTGAACCTCAATTAACTTGTTCTCAATGCATTCACGCACGAAGTGATTTTCAATGCGGAAGTGTTTCGATCGAGCATGATGTTGCGGATCGTATGCAATAGAGATTGCCGATTGATTGTCGGAATAAATCAGCGTTGGTTCAGATGGGAAATGGACTGGTAACGCTTCAAACAAATAGCGAAGCCAGATGGCGTGGCGAGTAGCGGCGGCCAGTGCTGAATATTCAGCTTCCGCGGTGCTTAGCGCAACAGTAGGTTGCTTCTTCGAATGCCAAGCAATTGGGCCACCCGCGAGGAGGTAAATGTATCCAGATACAGACTTACTGTCATCCGGGTTTGACGCGAAATCCGCGTCGCTATACGCGCCGTATTGGTTGAAGATGGATTTAGACTTCAGGTCCAGTCCTCCGAAAGTGATCCGTTGTTGACGCGTTCCTTTCAGATAACGGAATATCCTCTTCATCGCTGTCCAATGCGTCGGGCTCGGGTTGCTGGTATATGATCCAACTCTAGCAACGGCATACGCAATATCTGGACGGCTGATTGTTGCTGGCCAAATCAGCGCTCCAATATACTCGGCAAAACTGTGGCCTCCTATAGCAACAATTCCTGCGCCGGGCGCGATTTTCTCCAGGACTACGTTTGGGTCCATCGGCGTCGAAACACTGGACATATTCTCGAAATCAAATCGTTTCAAGATCGCGTCGATATAGTGTTCCTGGGAAATCTGGATGGTCTTCCTTGCGCGATCGCGGTAAATTTCTATACCAATCAATTTCTTGGGCTCTCCCAAGTCGTTGATCTCAACTTCCTGCTTCAATGCTAACTCTGTTGCTGATAGCATTGTTGGGCTGTTGCTGAATAGCAGCAGGTCGTCGACCCAGACCGTCATAATAACGAAATGGTTACCGCTTTGGCGCACGTAAACGCCGTGATCTATTTCAATGCGCTGGAAACTATCCTTGGTTAGTATGGCGTGCAGTTTCCTGTTCCATTCTCGTCCTGATTGCTTGAGACCATATAGGGTTTTCTTGAGCAGGCATTTCTGCCCAGAATTGTCATCAAACCCTGGAGGTTGTTCCATGAACACTTCCTCCTGTAAGTCTCCGTTAAGGTACGCTCCCTTGACATCTAGCTGCTTCATTTCGAGATCTTGAACTGCAGCTATCGCTAGAAGGGATCTCAGGGATTCGAGACGAACAACTGGAGAGAATGTATCGAAATAATCGACACCGGGAACTTGTGAGTAGCCTTTAGCCACAAGTCGCGCTTTGTAGCGCACAATATTCCCTTGCTGATCCGTCTTCAGGTCAAACACCCATCTGCATCCAACTGGCTTTCGTTCTGGAGGGCAGTCCTCGAGTATCCATGTTTCCATAGAGGTAAGATTCTCGAGTTCCGCATTAATAGCTTCCTCCCAACGCGGCCATTCAGGCAATGCTCTCGCCTCGTTGATGCTCCTTGGAATTTCGGGTTTCCCTGGATCAATCTCCCCAATGCTGGCCATGAACGCGAAATGCGCCATATCGTTATCGGCATTGTCGTCGTCCTCTATATTATCTGAACTGGCTGTGCGGTCCGGCCGATTTGCCCTTTGCCGCTTTGCCCCGGGATTTCCGAGTTTCAGATAGTTATGGTCTGTGACGGTACGTGTCAGCTTGCGTAACGGGATTGGGTTAAGCTGATTCGGTTTAGGATCGTGTTCCGTCGTGACCGTTGGTGTTGTGGTAGGTGGTGGCAATTTCGCAGTAGGTGTATTCGGCGTAGTTGGCGGTTCGTTCTTCGCGGTTGATTGCGTTTGCGCAGGCTGATTTGTTGGTCCAACAGATGTGCCGTTCGCATTCCCGGTTTTCTCCCCCTCGGATGGCACATCGGCCAGTTCCGTAAACTTTATCGCGGGGTCAGTAAACTCAAAATTTCGGGAAACTTTAACGCGTCGAGTCCGTGAGTCGTAATAACGTATCGCTTTTGGTCCATCTAGGTAGCCGCAAAATATATGCTTTAGGCCCCTATCGTCCATTTTCGATAATTGTTTCACGTCCTCGCGAAAAATCCAAACAGGTGCTCCGAATTCTTGAAAATGAGACACATCCGGCTTTTCCTTGGTAAATGCCTGGTGCGGGGTGACTCCCCCAGGCAAAGCCTTCGTTGTTGAGCGGTTGCGTATATACGCTGCATGGGTGACAGCGAATTCCCAAAGGCTTTTGGGAAGGTCCTTTGCTGTTATCATAGCCCGTGCAAGCTCAACGAGTGTCCTGTTCATTCTCTCAGAAACACCGTTCTGCGATTGCGAATATGGTGCCGTTGTTTGAAGTTCAATACCTTTTGCCGCAAGCGCTGACTTTAGCTGCGCATTTAGGTACTCGCTTCCTTCATCCACCCGTATCCACCTGGGTTTCAACCCGTGTTGCCGTTCTAACCAAGCTATATGATCCATGACCTTCGTTTTTGCCTGGTCCTTGGATTTCAAAAATAGAATGGTTATTCGGCGAGTCGCATCATCGGTAAAGGATATATAGTAATAATTTCCTTCGGTTGACCGTGTGCGAGCAGGACCCCATAGGTCACTGTGGGTGCCTTCACCCGCCTCATTTGCGCGGTGTAGGGCTTTCTTCGGGAACGGTGTGCGATGTATCTTGGCTTTGATACACGATTCGCACTTGGTTTCGGGCTTGCTAGTGGGATCGACAGTGAGTCCGGTTACAGACTTATTATCAATGAGGAATTTTAATGAAGAGTCAGAAACGTGACCGTACCGACGGTGCCATGTCTCCCAACTATTTTCCTCTGCCTTCCCAACATTAGCTTGGTTCCCGCTTTTATTAATGCATGCTCGCGCTTCGAGCCAATACAAGCGGTACTTCTTCTTGCCTCTCAAAACCAATCTCCCGTCTTTATTTCTAATTTGGGCTGTTCCGTTCTTGAATGTGGCATCTCCTCCGGCGTCGTCAATACGAGTAACCGACAAGAGATTATTCCGGATTGCAGGTGCGTACAATGTGTTGAATAACCGAATGGTTTCCTCTTGGCCATTAATCTGACTTTTGAGGATCACAGTGCCGCGTCCATGGGCTTGAACAGCTTGTTCACCGAGCCCGTTAATAGTTTCGCCTTCGAGAGGTTCGTAATCGGTAAACCAATCTCGATTATTAGCGATATGGACACTACAACCAGAATCTGCTAGCCACGCGTCTTTGGATAAACGCGAATCGAAACGGGGAAGTTCGGCGCTTGCCGCCATGAAACCGGTGTCATGGTTGGTAGGGGTGGTGGAAGCTTTTGGTTCTCCAACGTTTGCTGAGTTCTTCTTCTTCCCATTCCATCGCCCTTTCTTCCCATTAAAATAGCCCTTTGGGCGCTGGCCTTCCTTGGCGCCACCCTTACTCCAACAATCCCGTGCCATGTGCCCTTTTGCACCGCAGTTGAAACATCCGTCGTTGACGTCGTTCGGGGTCTTGAAGGAGTATTTGTTCGAATTCTTTCCGAACATCGCCGCTGATCCTGTACTAGATTCCTCCGCCTTCTCCTTCCGTCGCCTATATTCATCCAAGATGATCGCAATCAAGTCATGCGAGGTTACGGTGGCAATAGAATTAGGACCCGATGTGGTCGAGGAGAGAGTCGGTGAGTTTACGTTGAAATGGCCGTTGTTCGCAGCCAAATAGGAACTAGTAAAACTTTCCCAGGATTCCGGGAGAGAGGAGATCAGAACGGTTATGAATTCCTGGTCGCTCACCAACGAATTCATGGTATTTAATTTTTCTTGAATAGAGCGAAGCTCAGCGATATGAGCTGAAATGTCACTGCCTTCTACGGCGATCGTCTGATGGAGTCTCCGACGATATGACAAAAGTCCCAGCTGTCCTCGCGCTTCCTTTACAGTGCACAATTGTTTCCACATTTGCACGGCCGTTTGAGCTCCAGCAAGATGTATCATCTGCGAATTTCCCAAAGCAAGTTCAATCTTCGATCGAGCCTTTCCGTCGCCTTTCTTCCATTTAGCAATAGCTTTAGCTTCGTCCGTTGTAGGTTTCGCCGGGTCAGCAGGCGCAGGATAATTATCGCTACCATTGACATAGCCCTCAAGCTCGTTGTCGCGGAGAATAGCGGTAATGCGTCGCTTCCATGGCATCCAGCTGGCGTCGTCCTCATTGAGGAGTTCGATGCGGGTTGAAACGTGGTCGGACATGGTCAAGGAGTTACACGGAGTCGTTCGGGTTGGAGTCGGAAAAGTAAAGGGGTTTTACTTGTGGATAGTCGTGTTCGGGGGCCAATAACCTATTAGACTAGAAGGGGCCGAGGTCGGTCTTGGAAGCTTACACGATACGGGGTGAGCGTAGTTATCCACAGGATCTTAGGTTCGGATATATAGCGCGGGGTTTGATCAGTTAGATCAAGGTTCGGGTTAAGTTACTTACTTGTTTGTATCTACAGTTACAGGGGTTTATATACTAAAAATCTAATGAGTCAGTATGACTCGGTATGACTCCGTACAAGTCATCTACTGGCAGATTGTTCCATATTATTCTACAAGGTTCCACCAATATGACTCATGTATGTGCGAATCATTCCAACAGCGGGCAATAAAAATTGGTGGCAACGTGAGATGAGACTGCGAGACACACTGAGATACTGCTCCCCCATCCTGAGATATTCACCGTTTTGAGCAGGTTTGCCTTTAAAGTTTTAGGCGCCGACCAAGACCTGATCAAATATGAGGGTCAAGGAAAGCATATTACTTTCTCTGGTGTGAATATAGGTTGGACATTCGGATGTGCCGGCGGGACGGAGGGTTCCTCGATGCGGATCAAGGTGTAAATTCCCAAGGCAATTGTTGTTGATGGAAAGTGATGTTTGGTAGATGTTGTCACTGTAGATCCGGAGGAGCAATACCAAACAACGCGCAACTTAATTCCCTCTCCTTTGAGTTTTGAGACCAGTCGGATGCGTGTCTGGAATTTCCTCGAGTCTTCTCAAAGAGCTCAGCAGGATGTCGAATGCTCCCGAAAGTTCCATACTACATAGGTCTTCGTGATCATGTTTCAGCGTGTGCGACCAAGTGCGGGCAGGTGCGGACCCATCTTAGAATCAGATTTATGGAGTACGTTTTCACATGCTCGTTGCTTGCATACGCCTCAAGTTCACAGTTCGAAAGATACGAAAATGTGAAGCTGCTAATTGCAAAAAAGCTGCAGAGCTCTGGTGAGCACTGGGATTCTATTGTCCCGACTATCGTCCAATGCGTCGTAGAAGTAGACCCTGCCATCGGTGCTTATCCGAATCGTCACGATAACGTCGACGTCAGATGGTTATCTACCCTATTCGCAAAGGACCCAAAAGGCACTCCAGAGCATTTTATAGGTCTTCCCGAGACTACATACGTACCCGCATCTCTGGAAATGCGTTGTGGAGTTGCAGCAGTGAGCAAGAACTTGCTGGTCAGCTAATTATTCTGATTTTTCCCGTGCCGAGAACACCGCTGCCCGCATGCCACTCTCCGTCGTCCGCTCTCCTCATGACCTAGGTTATCATGAGATATTTTTGTTTGTGCCAGCAGCTCACATGGCGCTTATACGGGAAAAGATCACAAAAAGAAGCATCGAGGTCTTGTTGTGATGTTAAGATGTCATCTCAAGCGAATATAAAACGAATTGCCGAGCTCGCATGCGCAACCCCCCGGCCTTCCTCCGCCCTTTATGAAGCTCTTCTTAATCGCATTCGCCGCGGTCCTTCCCTCCACCTTTGCGCTATGGCCTCTCCCCACTGGCCTGTCCCAGGGAACCACGCCTCTCCGTCTCGCTAAGGGCTTCGACATCAAAATTGCCATTCCCAACGCGCCTGCGGACCTCGTCGCGGCAGTCTCGCGCGCAAAAGGGTTCCTTGCAACGATAAGCTGCAAGCACTCGTTATCGACCGTGGCGCTTCCTCTGCGTCGGCCGTCGCAAAGGCGAAGACGCTTCCTTCCTTGACCTTGTCCTTGGTAGCTACCCCGAAAGGCGGTTCCGTGAAAAGCATATCTGCGGAGGCGGTTGCTCCTATTGAGAATCGCGTCGAGGGGTACACGCTGACCGTTCCCGCTGACGGATCCGGCGCGGTTCTCAAGGCCAACTCGACGCTTGGACTGTTCCGGGGCCTTACCACCTTCGGACAGCTGTGGTATGAGTTGGAAGGCTCCACCTACTCGCTTTCTGCGCCGATCCAGATCTCTGATGCCCCAGTATACGTATGTGCTTGTTCTATATCACCCCCCGCGTATTTACTCTTACGCGTAGCCTTACCGGGGATTTATGTTGGATACTGCGAGAAACTTGTACGCGTGTATCTCTTAGGGCCCGGATGCGTGTTAACCGTCCCTGCAGCTTCGCTGTCTCCGACATTAAACGGACTATTGATGCAATGAGCTGGGTTAAGGTGCGTTCTAGCTTTATTCCTCATTTGGTAGCGCGTTCTGATCTACGCCTAGATTAACACCCTCCACTGGCACGTCGTCGATAGCCAGAGCTTCCCTCTGGTGATTCCCGGCTACACCGTGCTCTCCCAAAAAGGCGCCTATTCCGCGAGCTCTGTCTACACGCCGAGCGATGTGAAGGACATTGTCAGCTATGCCGCGGCGGTACGTGTGTTGTAGCCCGAGCCGTGTGCGCTCTCTAACCCATCCATCCACAGCGTGGGATCGACGTTATCCCTGAAATCGACACTCCAGGTAAGAGTTAAAGTTTACGAGCGAGAAGTGAAGGCTGATCCGCCGCGAAGGACACACTTCGGTCATCTCGAAGGCCTTCCCTGAGCACATCGCGTGTGCCGAGGCGACGCCCTGGGCTTCTTTCGCCAACGAGCCCCCCGCGGGCCAGCTGCGCCTCGCGTCCGAAGCCACCGTCAAATTCACTGCCGGTATGCTCAAGGCCGCCGCGGGTCTGTTCCAGAGCCAGTTCTTCTCGACTGGTGGAGATGAGATCAATGCCAAGTGCGTCCCTGCTGCTTCTGCGTCCCGTCTGCGTTGGCCGACCATTTGCTTGGTGTAGCTGCTACACCCAGGATAGCGAGACCCAGACAAGCCTGTCGAGCAGCAACAAGACTTTCGCCGAGGCTTTGGACGCCTTCACGCAGGCCAACCACGCCGCTCTGAAGTCCGTTGGCAAGAGCGCGGTCGTCTGGGAGGGTTCGCCATCCTCTACGCATCTATACTATCGTGACTGACCCTGAGACATACAGAGATGGTCTTGGATTTCCCTGTCACCCTGGCCAACGACACTATCGTCATGTATGTCCTTTCCCCCTTCCTGGCCGTCTACGCCGTGCTCACGCACCTTCGTCAGGGTGTGGATTTCTTCCAGCGACGTTCAGGCCGTTGCGGAGACTGGATTCAGAATCGTGCACGCCGCGTCGGACTACTTCTACCTCGACTGCGGGCACGGCGGCTGGGTCGGCGCCTTCCCCACCGGCAACAGCTGGTGCGATCCCTTCAAGACCTGGCAGCACGTACGTTCCTCATCCCCGCGCATGCATTCACCGTCTGACTCGCGACTCGCTTGACGTGTAGGCCTACGTCTTCGACCCCGTCGCAAACCTGACCACCGCGCAGGCGGAGCGCGTGCTCGGCGGGCAGAGCCTCCTCTGGACCGAGCAGAGCAGCCCGGAGAACCTCGACAGCACGACGTGGCCCCGTGCGGCGTCGACCGCGGAGCTCTTCTGGAGCGGCCCCGGCGGCGACGTGGAGACGGCCCTCCCGCGTCTGCACGAGGTGGTGTACCGCTTCCGCCAGCGCGGCGTCGCGGCGAACTCGCTCCAGCCCGAGTGGTGCGTTTTGCGTCCGGGGGCCTGCGATCTGACGGCATGAGACGCGGAGATTTTAAAGTAACTATGTGTACACTTCTCCGTCTACGTGACTATTATACACATTTGTTAATGGTTTCTCTGATGAGCGTTCTTGATCTCTTCGCTCAGAACTGAGAAGACCCTGGCTTCCATTCCATGCCTCCAAAATTAACCTCAATTACAGTTTGATCCAATTGATTCCTCATTTGTCTAGAATCATTCTGCTGCGCGTGAAAGCTGTCGCTTCGCAAACCATCACTCTTTCCAGTTTACCCACCACTGGGAGCGTTATTGGGAAGCTAGACTGTGTCTGTCTGTCTGCCCTTCGCTCTCGAGCATCTTAGTGAGTCGTCTACCCTCTTTTTGCCACAGCCTCATTTCGACGTATTTTAGCGAAGATGGAACCCAGCATAGCTCTTCTTATCCACCAAAACGCAGCTTCGACAATGTTTGAGACGCACATTAAAAGTCTCATAAAAGCATCCAAGGACAACATCGCTGGCATCGACTCGCAGACGCGGGACCTCGCTCGCCTCCGCGACCGGGAGCGCGGCGTTATTGAGACCCTCCGCAGTGTCATTGCCCCCGTCAGGAAACTTTCTCCAGAACTCCTCGTCGAGATTTTTCTTCTCGCTGCGGGGCAGGGCACAGATTCCATTGCAACGACGTTGTCGGTGTCGCAAGTGTCGGCTTACTGGAGAAAAGTAGCGATCACCACACCACGCCTGTGGACAGGGTTTTTCCGGCTCGTGGTGGCGAAGAAACCCACCGACGCTTATCTCGCCGGGCTCAATTTATGGTTGGATAGGTCATCACCCCTGTCCATTCCCATATTCATTAACTCTCACCTCCCACCGGACGACCTAACACCTCTCCTGGAGACCTTGATCGGCGGGGCAAATCGATGGAGCGGTTTAACCCTTCAGGTCAAGTCTCTCGCCTGTCTTCCTGAGGTCATCCCGTGTGCTTTGGAAAAGCTCTTGACCGTCCACTTGTTCCTCAAAGCACCTCACCCCCGGATTCCTAATTTTTCATTACTTCCCTGGGCTCAGCTTACGGATATTGCACTCGGAGGAGTGTCGCTGAAAGATTCGTTGCAGATTCTGCAGGACTGTAGTAACGTCAAAAGTCTTCTGATTTATTCATTCCCCGGTAACACACTGGACGAGGTTGAGGTTGTCCCAAGCGTTTTTCTGCACCAACTCGACAGCATTTGTATCTACGGCTTTCGCCAATTGGGACTGCTTTTCGAGCATCTCACCGTTCCTGCGCTCAATTTGCTGCATGTCGCGTCGTCCAAACGGATGACGATTAAATGGCCTTCCTTAGCCTTCGCACAGTTTCAATCCAGGTCACCGGTCATCACTCGGATTGAGCTTTCCTCGATTTCGATACCATCAGCAGAGCTGGTGGCCGTGCTCCGTAGCGCACCTTTAATTCGACACCTTTACTTGTCCGACTGCCTCCATTGCATTGACGATGCGTTTCTTGGCGCTCTTCTTTACCGAGTTGGCGATTCCCCCCTCGCTCCCCAATTGATTTCCCTCCACCTCCTCAAGGTAGGACGGTCTTTCCGGACTTCGTGCCTCGAGCGGACTATCCGCTCGCGTTGGTGGACGGATGAAGAACTTGTTTCGATTTCATTGTATTTTCGTCCACCGGTGAAGCGGTGGCGGAGTTCCATCTCGAGGTTGGGATTGGATATCGACCTATCAGCGAGAGTTTCCGAGCGAGGATGGAAACTGTCGGGTGCAGGGACTTGATCTCATACTCAAATAAAATAATTTCGTTCGGTCGGCCCAACCACAGGTGCTATTTGCTTTGAAGTAGACTGAAATTGCCTGACAGATTCTTTTAAGGAGTGTGGCTCTCTCGAATATCTTGATGTAACTGAAGTTGGCTGGCTTTCGTTGGATGAATGTACATATATTCCAAACGCCTCACAGGATGTAAAGGAAATACTGGCCATTTATTTTGCTCGAGTGCTTGTAATATGAACTGACCAGATCGTTGTTGAAATGATATGAAATGAATTTGAACTTGAACAAGAACGTAACCGAAACCAACATCATCTTGAAATCCACATCAGTTGCGGGATGAAACAACACTGCTATCCCATAATAATATGTTTGAAGACCGTGTTAACGTCGTCCCATAGTTTCGGCGTTGTGATCCCGTTGTAATTCCCGCACCGCTGAATGCTGTACGGGTCTGTGCAAAGGGCCTGCTGAAAGAGCTGATTCGATTCCAAGAGACGAATTTTGAGCCCCGCATCCCGCAGCCTCTGCATCTCAACGCAGGATGAACTCGTTGGGATCAGCTTCGTAAATCCGCTCGGGCGATCCACGTGGATGTTCATCATCAGCCCCCAAAATTCTATTCGTCGGCAGTACTTGGCGCGAGCTTCGATCAGTTTAAGGAACGTACGGATGCGAAGCGTTTTAGCGACCATGTCGCCAACCGAGAGTGCGGTGAGGTTGGGGAGTAGTGGAGGTGGATCGGCCGCAGTTGGCGTCAGCTCTTCGAGGAACGACACCCCGGTAGGCTGGCTGTCAGTATATTCGACCGTGAGTTCCTGAATGGAAGGCATCTTCTCCAGGAGGGGGACCCACGGGGACATGTTTTCGCAGTGGAAGCACGACAGACGGATGAGGGTGCAGGAAGAGCGTGCGATGAATGAGAGGACATGCTCCGGTTTACAGTGTCCGTCTAGCCGGAGTGCGAGTTCTTCTAGACGCGGAGCAGTGATGCGTTCTAAACATAAAGTGCTGGCCGCATGTAGCCGTTTAAGGCAAGGAAGTAGCAGAATTTCCTTTGAGACGTCAGAATCTCGAATGCCGAACGTCTTCAAACGACATTCAACGAGGTTCGGTGTCTTTCGGAGAATCTCGAGATAAATGTCCCAACGGAGCGAGCCGCTGTACCGCGTAATGCTATCCCAGGAGACGCTAGAAGATGGCCCCAACCCCTCTGTGGTCAGATCAATTTCGCTCAAGGAACCACAGGCCTCTAAAATTTGAACCGAAGATTGCGAAATACGATCGGCGTGATATTGACGCAGTGAAGGCGTCTTGCCTCGGATTTCGCTGATCGTCGGGATAATTTCGACGACATCCCGGACGACCAGAACGTCCCATCGATGGCACGCCGCAATCAAGATATCGAGTGAAGGGGACCGCAAAGCCGACGTGGAGAGGATAGTTACTTGGAGATACCCCTGACCTGCGCGGGAAAACTGTGTTTCGAATGCGTCGAAAGGTCTATTGACCGCCTTGTCTATTCCAAATGACGACCACAGCATTGGAAGGGAAACTGCGATGTCTCTCCAGCGCCGACAAATTTGTCCCAAAAACCAGGGGACCCGTGGCAACTCCAAGGGCCGCAAGGGCGGGACCGTCAGCAGGAATATTTGACAAAGGATTTCGGAAGGTAGATGGCGAAGTGGCGACACAATGGCCGCGTGCGACCGGATATCCGCCAAAATTGTGTCGCGCTCCTGTGTCAAAGCATCCACCATGGAGGCTAAGGTCGAGATCTTTGTGTTGAGAACATGCAGGCGGGCATTTGCGTTGGATATAAAGCTTTTAATGATTTGGATATCCGAATCGATAGGTAGATCATTGGATAGTAGGAGGGACATATCAACGGGAACAAGAGGAAGCGACGCCGTGGTCAGGTCATCGAGCGCCGCGGTAAATCCACAGTTGGTGCATGGGCTGACCATCGGAAGGATCAAACAGAGATTGTTTGGGAGAGTTGAGTTTGAGTTAGAGCTGAGAAGGATGAAGCAAAAGGAGGATGGAAAGTGACCCGAGGATCACATAAGCGAATGTTGGGATCGGCTGCCGACTGATGGCCGTTATACTGAAAGCTCTTTTAATTTCTTCTTGGGCGTCTTGCCAAAAAATAAAAGAGAGAATAAACATGGTGTGCGGTCCAAAACAACAATCCTGTTGGTGGGAGCTGCGTCAGAATATTGATAGAAAATGTCGAGATCAGAGACATCACTAAAGCTGAAGAGACTACCTGATAAACTAAAAGTTGCTACTGACATTATGTGACATAGGCTTCGCAATGCCTGGAAGGTGAGCCCGAGTTGAATTCGCACCACGATACTTTCGGCAGTCAGCGGCCATCACTTGAAACATTTTCGCTTCCCATATAAGGAGACATAGTACCCCTAAGTAGCAGCCTATATCGGGACGGATCGGGACGCTCCTAATTTTGAGAACCAAGATTCCTCCAACGATCCGAGGCTCGAGCTAATTTGCAGCTTCGACGACCGATTAAATGCCACGTATTCGCTTCAGATTAGGTAGCTATAAACTAAGCGCTTCGGTGGTTTGTCCTCCTTGTACTCCCACAGCCATGGCGCAAGATACCTTCACTATCTCCGTTACAGACGAAGCCATTTCTGTTCTGCAGCAGAAACTGAAACTAACAACCTTCCCTGATGAGCTCCAGGATGCTGGTTGGGAATATGGTGTCCCGCTGGCGGATCTTCGACGTCTGATGGGGCGCTGGACAAATGGATACGACTGGCGCAAACACGAAGCTTTGTTGAATAGTGAACTTCCCCAATTTACCCAGGACATTTCGGTAGACGGTGGACATGGCATGTTGAATATCCATTATATCCACCGGATTAGTGAAGTAGAATATACCATACCCCTGTTGTTCGTTCATGGTTGTGCGTCACTGGACTACTGCCATAACTTTTTACTCACTTTGTTCAAGGGCCTGGGAGCTTTATTGAGGCCCGCAAAATTCTACCCCTCCTTACGCACAACTCTCCCGACCATCCGAGCTTTCACTTAGTGGCTCTAAGCCTACCTGGGTACGGCTTCTCCCAAGGACCTTCTCAGAAGAAATTTGGGCTTGATCAATATGCCGAGGTGAATTTTTGCGTCCAACTTGCCACTGGGTTGACTGACGTCATCATTTGCAGGTCTGTAACAAACTCATGTTGGCTCTCGGATATAACGAATATGGTACAGTATTTCCGCCTTCGAGATTGTGACCTATCGTTCGATAACTTAATTGAATAGTAACCCATGGAGGCGATTGGGGATGCGTGGTACGTGGGTGCTAACTTAATGGAGCATTTAAATTGAATAAGTGCAGATTACCAGAAGGATCGCGACTCTATATGGTTCGAAGAGCATTAAAGCATGGCATACCAACCTCACTCTGTGAGTGGAATCGTGTTGCAAAACACTCTCTGATCTCGACACGATTCCAGTGGTCAGCCCCCGAGCCCTTTCTACCAGCCTCTAGAATTCCTTTCTATGCTGCTCAAACCATTCACTCTCAAAGAGAAAGCGGCATTAGATCATACTATGAAATATATGTCAACGGGCTCCGGTTATATGGCTGAGCAGTCCACGAAACCCCAAACTCTGGGTTATTGTTTGGCCGATTCTCCTGTTGGCCTGCTCGCCTGGATATACGAAAAGCTTGTCGGATGGACAGAAGAATATGCTTGGGACGATGATGAAGGTAAAGAATTGGCCTCGATATGTTCTTTGCGGGCTCAAGGAAACTCTAAGTTCTCACATGGGTGTGTATCTTTTGGTTCTCCCGTGCCGGTCCTGCAGCGTCGTTGCGGATTTATTTTGAAGTGGCCAACGGAGCCTCAGACGCACTCCAGAAGGAATTTTTCACGACCAAAGAGTCGCCATCAATTCCCCTCGGTCTTTCTCGCTTCCCGAAAGACATAGTTGTACTTCCGAAAAGGTAAGTTGCCTCGATGTATACGGACCCATACTTATCATCATCCATCTTCAGTTGGGCAAAAAGAATGGGCAAAGTTGTCTTTGACCGTGAACACGAGAGAGGTGGCCATTTCGCTGCCTATGAGAAGCCTGAAGAGCTGGCTCAGGATCTGCGCGAAATGTTTGGAAGGGGTGGGCCGGCGTTTGGGGTGGTGACGGGGCGAAGCGGCTATGATTAATTTCCTTTAGGACTTGCTCGCTGGTAGATTTATTATTCTTTGCGCATGGAGTCAAGTTGATGACAGTCGATCAACATACCGGTAGAATATCCATCACTGATCGAACGACTGTCTTCGATCTCTTGAGGATTGGACTGGTTCGAGTCTACCACGGCCGGGCGAAACGAGACATCTTCACAGTGTTTTCACTTAATTTGCTGGAGAAGAACAGACACTTCGTCGGAACTTGGTCACCTCAGAAGACGTTTTGTGCAGGCCAACCGCAGAAGAAAGTCGACGCCACAATATACCTGTGGCTCAAGACGAGCAGAAAAGAATTTTGAGGTGGATTTAAACGGAAAGATTTCAAGAAGATTTTTCCTGAGCATATGTATCCCCAAGTTGGGAAATATCGACTTTGAATAGATCATAGATTTCGCACACGCGTAATTCTGGCACCTAACACAAGCACCGTCGAGCACGTCGTGACCAGGGCGGTGTTGGGAGTTGGGAATGTGAATTAGATGCAAAAATTGGTAGTGAATGAACCTCGATGAACCGTTGTGTTGCCTCGACGATTTCCCCTGTGGGGTCGCAAGACGATGGAATTGTGGTTTAAGCCTCAGATCAGTCTAAAAAATGTCTTCCTCGGCCCATTTCAACAAACTAATTATTTTCCTGTTTTTTGATCAAGTCAGCCAAGAAATTTGTTGAAAGGCTAAAAAAACACGGAAGGCGGTTCGGTCCGAGCCTTAAGCACCCATACATATTTCCGACAAGAGACTCGCGTCATTGGAAACTGGAGTCTTGCCATTCACGTTAAAGTGATCCACGTTTGACGACATTGACGACATTTATCACGTGACCGTGTTTTAAGGGTTTCAAGGGGTAACCTGTTACGCAGTACTCGCAGTATTACACAAAGCGGTTCGGTCACTGCCCGAGCCTCGGCATATAAACGCCCAGAGTTCAGATAAGAAACCCGTATTGACAGAGGTACCCTCAAATAGAATGGCGCAGCAATACACATTTACCACCCATGCCCTGCCATCCCCTCGAACATCCACATCTCCACCCGCCGACTTTGTCTCAGTGACGCACCGATACGCAGCATTACGCCTCGAAGCCCTCTTGACCTCCCCAAAAGCCTTCGCGTCCACACACGCGATCGAGAGCAAGTTTACCACGGAGGACTGGGCAGATCGAGTGTGGCGGGAGGACGCCGTCGTTCTGGTTTGTGTGGCTCACCCAGTGACGCCGCAGTCAAACGAGGGCTCCGGAATCTTCGACGGCGAATGGGTTGGGAGCGCCATCTTGCGCGGCCCGATTCCCGGCCACGAATACGCACTTCAGCCCGACAGCGGCGCTCCCCTATTTGGCAGCGACGACGTAGAAACAAAGTGGCAAATGACTGCGGTTTTTGCCTCCGCAACGCACCGCGGTCGCGGGCTCGGGAAGATGCTTATACAAGCCGGGAAGGATTATGCGATGGCGCATACTTCGGATCTGAGGTCGGGATTGGTATCGCCGCAGCCGGCGAAAGTCAGGCTCCGGGTGCTGATCCACCCAGACAATTTGGTGGTTCTGTCGCTGTATTCCGCAACAGGTTTCGTGGACGTAGGACGCACGACGGGACAGGAGGCCTACCGGACTAACGGCGATCTTTCGTCTTGGGACTTGAAGCTCAAAACCCTAACAGACGAACTGAAGGTCTATTGGAAAACCGCAAAAGTTGCTGTGGTCATGGAGTGGTCGGGGGAGATTTAATGGAGTTCGCTAAACTAGACACATTACATATATACGATAGAATGAAAGGAGATCCATATGTCTGCCCCAATTATTGAGAAAATTTGAGCCGATAGTGTCTAATACTAGCTGTTTGGATTCGGGATATATGGTTCGTTCTTGAGCCGGCGGATGGAGTATCTTCTTTTCAACTGATTTCTTGGGACTATACTTCTGCCGGTAGATGAAACTCGTTGGAAAGATGTATGCCGCGGCAGTGTACGGCCGAGTATAATATAGCCATCCTGGGTTAGTCTCTGTGGCCTTTCCACGTCGTTTTAACATCGTGCTCCGGATTAGCGTACATGCCATACACAAATATTACTATGGAAGAAACGAATCTAGCCGGTATCGGAGCAAGGTTCAACCGTACAAGGTTTTTATTGGTGATGACTATGGATTTGAATTTCCAGGTAAAAATCTTCTTTTCTAACTGAGATCCGCTGCAGGGTTGCAAACAAACCCACTTATGACCCGCCGCGGTCAGCTGTATTAGACAGAGACGGGTATACAATGATGAACATCGCAAACAAGCGCATTAATTTTGTCCTCGATTTAAGGAAGATGTTGGAAACACCATCCACTTCCGGGGTCTGGATTTTGTACATACCCTCGGTCGTGGCGACATGTGTGAATGTTCCTTGGCCCAGGGCTTGTGAAAATCAAGTGCTCACTCATTCTTCGTCCTCCCCACGCACATCCGAGTCAGAGCCTGGATCAGTCTCGCCCCCGGCATTATAATGGAGTGTCCAAAAATCATTGGCCAAATCTCCCATGTCGTCGAGATCGATACCCGCGTCTGCCGCTGAAATTTTCCGCCTCACACTATCGTCCAAGAATTTCGCATATCCGGAGAAGAAGTCCGCCGCTCCGCTTGTCGCCCCAATAGAAGAGAAGACGGACGAAGAAAGAGGGCGAGACAGGATTCCAGACGGCCCGCTTTGCGGCAAGCGGATTTCGGGGGAACTGAAAAAAGCAGGGAATGATGTCGGGAGAGGATATGCCGCAGCGTGAGTACTAGAGAAGCTCGGTAAGATGGAACGGATACAAAGACGGACGCTATGTTGTACCTGGATACCGCGGAATAATCGAAATCCGAACTTCTCAGCCGTTCATTATAAGATGTGATCGCCGTGGGGGAGAATCCTCTTGTAACATCACGACGACTAAATTGGGTCGGATGCTAAAAAGGAGTGAAGTTAGCCATTATAGGCATGTAGAGACGAAGAAATAGGCGGACCGGTGTTGAATTGAAGGAAGAGAAGTTGTAGATGCGCTCCAGCTCCATGCCGTCGGCATGAGGGAAGATGCCTCTCAGTTCTGCAAATGGCAACGCGGTCCTCCAGCTTAACTGCGCAGCAAAGCTCGGAATATCGTCTTTGGCTGCGCTCAGTCTTGACAATCGTGAGCTTTTACAAAATGGATTGCGGGTGGCCGGCTTACCGCAGGGGAAGAGTTATGGTCTCGATGTGGGCCGACAAGATTGCAGAAGTATGATATGCATGTGCTCTCTGATTACGGCACTGGTAAGGAATGGAAAATGACACGGAAGTTGACATACGCTGGCACGCATATACGTATTGCTGCACACTTCATCCGTCCACGTCGTGGGAGGCTGTATTGCAACACTCATGGACGACAGCTCGCTTAAACCTCGCACTGCAAGGGCGTCGTTAATCAGTTTCCGGGCCCCGCGTCTGGTCTGGACCAAGATGAGTATCGTGTACTTTCTTTCCATGAATGCTTACATCCACGAGTTGAAATTCAGAGCTCGCGTCCGAAAGTAAGGGCCAAGCCATTAGCGGTAGTTTTCCAAAGTCGTCGCGAACTGCGGTCATGACAGAATTCATAAACGAACCGAAGGTCGATGTGTCGTGCATGAGTTGAATACCCTACGCATGCGTGGTTGTCAATCGTGTTCGTTTCACAGGACCATAAATACCTGGATGGTCTCACATTCCTCCAGGAATAATCGTAGGGGCCCTTCCATTAGCCCAGTGTCCTGGGTGGGGCGCTTATCAGAAAGTAGGAATACGTACGTGGGCGTGGCAAGGCATACCTCATCGTACCGTGTAAACATTTCGTGGCCCGCGGTCCAGTTTCCCTCCGCATCCTCCCACTCGGGTATGTCGGGGACTTTCTGGATTGTACGCGGGAGGTAGTAGAGGCGATTAAAATCCGACCAGTATCGAATGTCTTCAAGTTGAACAGCTGAAGAGGCGTCGCCAGCATCGAGGTCCAATTCTTCCATATTAGTCTGATAGCGACTCTTGCTAACAGGTTCTTTTTTGTACTCGACGGCATCCCCGGACCTGTGAAGGACTGATTAAAATACGTACATATCCTAGTCCGAGAGACTGGCGCGAACCAAAGGATTTGCCCATCTACAGTGTCATCCGTTCCAAAAAGTGCGTTCGCCTGGCTAAGTGTCCCAAATTGTGCTGCTTTTGGCTCAGGAAATGGCGTGGAGCAAGCGCTAAAGTTGCTCAACCTTTGTGGTCGAACGCGAGAAGTCGAGGGCAAAATGTCGGGTCGCCCTACGGCAACGACAATTACGATCCGAGAAGATCTTGAATGGAATGTTCACCTTCTGATTCAAACCCTCCCGGAAAGAGATTCCATGGTCAGTTTCCGGGTTCTCTCCACCTTCGTAAGTAAAATAGCTCTCTTGGGTATTCCAAAAATGTGTTCCGATAAAGTTGGCTTGGGTTCCTGCCTGGATATAGAGAATCTCCTTCATAATCACCGGCTGAGTAGCTTGCGGATTGGAGACCCGCGTCTTGTACGTGTGGTTTCTGAAAAAGATGTGGGCGTCACAGTCAGGGCGACTGTCACAGTTTGTTGGTCCGTGATCGCCATGACGGAATTCCTGATCCGCCGGTCCGGATACATCCGGGACCCCTATGTTTCCCATTACCTGTTGTCGGTTACCGCCGCTCTTTCAACGATATTGCGGTTCCGTGCTGGAACATTGCTGCCATACGTCAGTCAGAAAATAAGCCTCATTTTTCGCACAGAGCGGCGTATTGTCGGGGAGGATTAAGTCGAGCGAGAGTCAAGCGAGCGTTGTCCCATTTCTGTGATTTTCGAAGGCTTTTATCCGACTCAGATCCGCATACGTCTCGCTGTTAACCGGACTTGAAATTATTGCTACCGACGAAGTCGCGACTTAGTTCCGATGCTATGCAGTTCCCAGCGAATTTCACGAGGGTTAAATGTTCAGTTTCAAACACGTAACCAACGACACGTAACCGGCCGGAAATTTTGTCGATTCATCTCCGTCGACATATAGTGGGATACCGCTGAATTTGATGTAGCAGGATGATCAGAGATAAAGTGAAGCTATATTACGACGCGGAAACTATCCAAGATACGACGATCCTCCGGAGAAAGTCGAGCACGAACCTGCGTGGCTGACGATGACGTGGAATGTCGATGAGGGAGAGGGGGCCTGGGCGGATGATAGCCAAGCGACGACAGTGGAGGTAGACTGACTCGTGGACTCTCTCCTTGTGACAACGAGATCGGCGGAGGTAGCACGATGGGGTACTCTGCCATTCGGCCATGAAAATGCGGCGCAAGCCCGGGAGACATCCGCTCAAAACTGGGGCTCACCGGCGAGAGCGATCCTCGTGGGGAATCAAACTCGTCTGAGTGCGATGGAAAGCGATCATGGTTGCTGTATGCAGACCGGTTGCTAGTGAATACCCCATCCGGAACGCGAATGCATCGGAGGTAGTCATAGTTTTCGACGACAGGCAGACGTGTGTAGTCGTAGGCCTACGAAAGGTGCATCAGAGACGCTCCAAGCTGTTTTGGAACTTTCTTACCGAAAAGTAGGCAACGATGTGCCATTTGCGTATGTTGGAAGATCCCGGCATGCGAACAGTAACAGAGTAGGTTTGCTTGGTGAGTCCATCTATTTTCGATGGGCGGTCCTTTCTTTTTGGGGGCGCAGGAAGGGGAACGGGCAAGTCAGAAGCCTTGCTGGCGCTAATGCAGGCGGATGTGAATAAAAAATGTGCCCAAGAGTGGGACACAACGTACCGTCGCGCGGCTTTAGCTTGCTTCTCCTCGTGCGTCGTCTCTATTTTCTCCTCGTAGAACAGGTAGTCGCCACGCATCCTGCTCTGGGACCTTGAATAAAATAGAATTAATATGCGGGATCAAGCGAGAACAGGACTTACCATCGTCTACCTTCTGTCCACCGCACCAGGCCACCCTCATCGGAGTCTTCGGACTCCTCCCATACGAAGACATTACCGCTTTTCAGTTGTGCTCGCTCGTGTGCCACGAGCCGCCGCCGGATGAGAGGGAGAATATTTAAACGGACAGCTTCCAAAACTTTGTGTGCATCAGCGACGTTACGAATGTCTGGCGGCATTGATGAGTCTATATGGTGGAGACAAAACTGCACGGCACATACGAAGGGCGGGATGCGTAACATAGGGTCCAGGCTGAGGCACGCTTATACCCGGACGGAACGACATTAGGGAGGGGAAGATCAACCACGCTGTGGCCGTCATTTATGGGCAGATAAACTTGCTACCATCTTCGGGGAGTTGACGGGAATCTAGTCAAGATGGAAGAAGAACTATTTGCAGTATAAATAACTAGAGGGAGAACCATGGACTAGGTACTAAGGATGTCACCGTTCACAAGGATGCAGTTTGGTAAAGGAGATGACGGACCGAATTCCTATGACCAAACAAGCTGTCTTAGAAGCGACGCCTTCTGTCGATTTTAAGCGATAGGCATGGGAAGAAAGCGGTTGAATCCCATGAGAAGACCCATACCCTGCGCAAGCTGCCCAGCGATTTGGAGCATGGAAACCATCTTGGCACCTTCGGGTTGAAAACGACGGCAAGCTGGCAAAACCTCGGCCATCCGAGTTTTTCCCTGTCACCAGTCAGAAATGCACTCATCACCAAGTGTTGGACACTAACTGTTCCGCATGGATGCCGGGAGCTTAAATTCAAGGATAATTCCAAGGCGAAAACACAGATTCGATATCAGATTGTCTCTATTTAATAGGCGATAAGAGATTGGCAGACCGAGCCGATGTATGCCGTTCCTGATGAATTCGTGGATTTATTATATTTATAACGTCAACCCCAGGTTAAGGTCCCATGTGAGAGTCGTGCGTTCAGAATTTAGGAAACAGGTGTGGGAAGAAAACTTGCATCGCGAAAAGCTGAAAACGGGATGAAAAACAAGGCATACAGTCCCTGTACTATTACGTACTCACCAAATCAGAATATAACCGAGGACAAGTGGGTTTGTGGCCTGGGTAAAATCTATCAACGTTCGCCACACTCAATTACATGACTGCTCTTGCCTAATTTAAATATGTGCCTGATCCTTGCCCAAATCGGACCTACGTTGTTTTGCTGAACTATATCAGGCGGCAGGCCAATATCTCGTGGTAAGCTGCGAAGCACTATACGTTTCCAAGGCCATACAGCGGGCTCAGAAGAAGAGATTATCTGTCGTTCCATGGTCTCCGCCACGGAGTGCCGTTGAGGCGTTGCCAGCGGTAGAGTGACCTCATACCTGTGGACCTGGATTTATTATGCCACTGTCCAAAGATCGGAGTCAGCGTTCAATGAAAACGGGCTGGCTGGACCCACGGTAAATTGTCACGTTGCCCAGGAACAGTATTTGCAGGTTCGTGAGACTTTGATTACAACTTGCCCCTGGAGACTCTGGATCTAGGAAAAGGAAATGTGTCATGTCCTTTAAGAAGCAGAATTGCCAAGCTTGCCGTATTGAGATACGGTTTAGACTCCCATGATAGTCTAAAAATCCTGGGTGTGGAGTACCGTGGCTGAGTGTTCAACAATCCTCGGCGGAGAACTTTGGATGAGACCATCGCGGCGGTCCGAATAGTAGCTCGAACTTTATGCAAGGGTCCACTACCTGTTGATTTGGCTCAATTGGGAGGCGGTGGGACCTTGTAGATTTTAGTTCAGTTCATGAACCTGCGGAGTGTGCATCACGAAGATAGAAAAGCAGGCACAAATTGTATCGCAAGTGTGAAGCCGCATCCGCATGTCGTCCTCTTCATCAGCTTGGCTACGGATTGTATTCAGCGAGAGTCGATAGTGTGTGAGCAGAAAAGTATAACGGCGCTGTTGTCCTCCCAAAGTGGTAGAAACAAGGGTTAATTCGCCATGGGTCCGGTGGAACATTTTCACCAAGAACCTGAAAATCAACAACATCCGCGAGTTTGAGTTAAAGCATCAGATTCCGAGGCAGAGTACACCGGAAATATCCCGAAGGCAGCAAAATGACGGCTGACACGGTTCCATGCCGTGCTTTTATGGTACCGTGAGACCTTTTAAGCTGCTACAATGGGCACGGTTTTGGTTAATTTATGATTTTGGTTAGGTGGAAATTTTGTTCTCAGTTAGGTCCCAAACTAATGGAAAACCGCGCAAACATACACCAGAGCAGACCGCCGGCGTAGTGAGAATCAAGACCCATGACGTCGAGGAATGTCTTCGGTCTGAAGGTGCGGCGGTAAATGGGAAAAAGGAACCAGGTAAGACAAACACCACTTACTCATCGTGTGAAGGATGGCGTCCATTCCCGCAACCCCCCGGATGTAGAATCCATGAGTAAGTGTGATAGTAGAACAAACAGAGTCAGAACCTGGATCTATCCCACACATTACATGAAATCCTCCTCCATCTCTCTCACCGACTTCTTTGGAGTCCCGTCCCTGTCGTCATCCTCCTCCGGATCTCCGTTGAACAGAGAATCATAAGATCGCGCAGCTTTCTCGGCTTCCCGAGACCGTGCAAGCTCCATGTCCGCTTTTTTCTTGGGGCGCCTAAGTTAGAGCTGTCAGTCACTATATCAAAATGCCCTCACCTTTTCGTTCGCGGCAGCGCGGCGCACTGCGGCCTCCCGCTTTAGACGATCAACGCGTTCCTGCTCATGATCCACAACACGCTCAGTCTTGGTTTTGTTCAGACGGTTCACGATCGGATTTTCGCGTTTCGGGACGTGCACTGCACTGTCCAATGAGCGGGAGTCCGCCTGATCCGCATAATCCTACCTCGTTTAACCTGCAAACAAATAAATAACCGAAAGATCTGAATCCAAATTGCAAGGCGCACCTTCTTGTCACTGTGGAAGGAGACCTGTCCCACCGCCATGTCTCCCGTTTTCTAGCGCCAGGCTTGAAATCCAATTAACGACTACATCATGAACAGCACACCTTCAAGTTGTCCGCGGGGGTATATATTATGGTGAGGTTGTCTTTCTTGTTACCTGCCACAGGCTTGAGCTGTATTCAGATCTAGAGGAGACATTCACACCGCACCCTCGATCGAGTTAGCCTTGACAAGTTGAGCACAGTCAGTCAGTAGGGCCTCAGGGATTGCCTCCCATGACATTGACCCGTCTTCTGGAAGACGCAGATAGACGTGTGCAGAGGAGAGTTTGTCGACGTGAAACCAGACGTCCCCGGGGTACGCGTACTTGATCAGGTCCTCGTCTGCAGAATTTCAGTGATTATTCAGAGAATGAAACTTATGGCTGGAAATCAAAGTCAACCACCGAGTTCCCTCGGAAGGCAACAACGGAGAAGCGGCAGTACTGTTCAGTTCGCGCTCAGCAGGTCCAAAGGCGTGAAACAGTCACGGGCGTGTAGAGATCGGCTACGGCCTCTGGACTGCTTTTGATCTCGCCGATCAATCGCTTGCGATTTGTCTCAGTACTGGGACTGTAACTGGCCTCCGAGCAGAGAAAGGAAACAAGGTGACCGTGTTCGACGAATACTGACTTTCAACCTTGTCCCGTCCCATATAGAGAGTCATGGACGGGGTAACGGCTGAATTCGGTTAGTCATTGTAATCCCAAGAAGTAACCTGCGCACCCGTTGAGGTGAAAAACAAGACCATGGTGGTGGTGGCAAGAAGGAAAGCACAGCCCCAGACGGCGATGACAGGCAAAAATAACACGTGCAAATCAGCAGCGACTTTCTTTCCTGGTCCATCATGGCAGCAAAGTACGTGTTTTTGATTCACACCCAGAACGTGGCGCGATGTCTGGCTCAGGAATCTAGCAACCTGTATATTCTGTAAAATCATCAAAGGTGCGTCTCTCAATTCAAGTATCACCATCTTGGCAAATCAGCGGCATTCCAGGCGAGATACCTAGCTTCAAGCTCCTCGAGACCGAGTTATCGTGAGGATCCGACCCCATAATGCACGGATCTATCTCTGACTGAAAGGAAGCTTCTCTTTCCTGGACATCGGACCATTATCAAAAGGTCATGCTCTGGTGATACTCGTATCTAACTCGGATTTCGTCGTGTCTAACTTTTTCAATGAAGGTGATCCCCAAATGTCGGTTTTTCTCGTATCTCCCCGCATACGGCTCATCCTGCGCCATCCAGACCATGCGCAGAAACTCCACGAACTTCCGGACGAGTATCTCGCAGATGCCATGCCGATCGCGAAGAAGATCGCGCTGGCGCAGGGTGCCGAAAACTACAACGTCTTGCAGAATAATGGGCGTCTCGCGCATCAGGTATGTCTGCCATGATTGGCGGGCAATATCTGGGCTCTAATCGTGTCTTTTGCAGGAAGTAGACCACGTTCACTTTCACATCATCCCGAAGCCCTCAGTGGAAGAGGGCCTTGTTGTCGGATGGCCGGCAAAGACAATGGCCAAAGAAGAATTGCAGGCCCTTTACGAAGAAATGAAGGGAAAACTTTGAAGAGAACCAAACGTATGCTTTCAGTTTGTTCGGCAAAAGTATATTTTTGAATGATGAAGAGCCCACGCTGAGTGGAATTCACAGAAAGACATGCATAGGGCTGTGTTAACTTCTTAGTAGAAGTCTGGGAACTTGAGTTGCCAAAAGATGGAGATGCGGTCATTATCCGTCGGCGCTTTGGCGAGAGTCAACTGAATATTCATGATCTCCATCAGCTGGGGGACAATATCGAGCGGCGAGACTCACATGCGCATAGTCGGGATACCGGGGCTCGCCTTCGTAGTTGATGTCCCAGAGCTTGCGCGAGACGGGGGCCTCAAACTGCTAGAAGTGAAATCAGCAAAGCTGACATAGATGATCTGGTTGGTCAACTCACCGTGAAGAATGGATAACCCGCGGATTTCACAATGAACTCGGTCGCCTTGAGATCGCCGCCGTCGGTGAACTGTGGAGTAGCATCAGGAGTGCACTGCAGGTGAGCGTCGTCAATAACATGCCTCGTCCTCGAGGCCGATTGGGTGGCCTGTCCCGACATTCCTGATGGTCGACTTGCCATTGGGCGCATCCCGGATTTCCCACTGTAGGACAATAATGTCAGAAAACATTGCATGCATTTAGATGGTACGGACAAGAGTTCTATTCCCGTGGCCGCCAGTTCTGCGGAAATCGACGAGTGCTGAACCGGAGGGGCTTTCGAAGAGGAGGCCCCCTTGGGAATCGACGTTTCCGATGAGATATTTCCCCTTGAGGAGACCGGCGAGCATAAGAACTCTCAGCCGTAGTAACCTCAGTACGCACAACAGGGGGATAAAACTCCCTCTGTCCAAGATCGTGACTCTGAGAAGCTGTGAGTCGCAGGCAAGAGGAGCACATGCCAAAAATTACCGTGCACTGGGTGGTCATAGGTACCTGCCAGCCTGGGGCGGCATTCACGACTGCCAACACGCAAGCGGCCACAACGTGGACCTTCGAGAGCATGTTGTTAGATTGGTGAAGTCAATGTCGATGTATGGGTTTCAACTTGTGCGAACACCTCAAAGCCAATGCTTTTTATGAGTCCTTCGGGTTGTTCTTTTTAGTGTAGGAATTAGATAACCTGCGGTGGCGCCGTGGACTCGACGCGGAGTTGGAACATTCGCCAGGTAGCGTGCTAACGTTGTTGAAAAAACGAACTTCCCAGCTGAAAAACTGAAAGAAAGCCATCGAAAAAGGGAGCGAAAAAGGGCGGAAAAAAGTGAACTGTGAAAACCCCCGCCGTGGCTCCCTTTTTCTGCCCTTTTATGCCCTTTTCAACTCCCTTTCTCTATTTCATGCAGTTTGGGTGCTCCTATTGTTCCTCAAAGGTTGCATACCACCTTAGATGTTCAAAAAAGACTGGGGTGGATTTTTCTGGATTTTATGGCTCACTCAGTTACATTATTGAAAAAGGGAGTAAAAAGGGAGCAGAAAAGGGAGTAAAAAGGACGCAGAAAAGGGAGACTGTGAATAGGGTCATTCACAGTTGCCCTTTTTCGTGCCCTTTTTACTCCCTTTTTTTTTTCCTTTTTCAATAATGTACCCGAAAAATTCACCCCAGTCTTTTTTGATCATCTGAGGTGGTATGCAACCTTTGAGGAACAATAGGAGCACCCAAACTGCATGAAATAGAGAAGGCAGTTGAAAAGGGCATGAAAAAGGGCAGAAAAAGGGAGCCACGGCGGGGTTTTCACAGTTCACTTTTTCCGCCCTTTTCCGCTCCCTTTTTCGATGGCTTTCTTTCAGTTTTTCAGCTGGGAAGTTCGTGTTTTCCCTTTTAACACTTTTTACATATCAGAATTGAAAAGGGGGGAAAAACCCGGTGAAAAACGGCGGGAACCACAAAAAGCCCGAGAAAAAGGGGAGAAAAAGGTCAGGAAAAACGGAACTGTGAACGACCCTATTATTGAAAAAGGGCAAAAAAAGGGAGCAGAAAAGGGAGTAAAAAGGGCACGAAAAGGGCGACTGTGAATGACCCTATAAGGGCGGGAAAAAGGGCAACTGTGAACAACCCTAATAGTACTGTTCAAAGTTGGCCCTACTCACGCTCCTACTCATCTTCCTACTTCAGCTCCTACTTATTATTTCTCGGCCAAAAATGCAACTTTTTCTTCTCGGTAAAATCTACTCCATCTGAAATGTTACAGGAGATCCTGAAAATAATGACAAACACAATTTTATTTTTTGGCGATTCCCGAAAAGGAAATTCGCGTCTCTCCTCTCCTTCCACGTCTTCTCTCACTGCAACAGCTTTTGCATCGTGCCCCAGGGTTCAGAGAAGCTGTGCACGTACTAATATAACACTTCTGGCGTATTTGGACATGAAAATATTCATAGACAGCGATAACTACATGTACACGAGGAGTAATCACAAAGAACTGCTACCCTCAAGAGTCCGACATGAAATGAGCACATACTCAGTATATACCACTTGAGTACGAACGACACGCGCCACTAGCATGCCGCCAAACTCATTTGCACACTTGGGGAGAAGAACATCGCGCGATTATTGTGCCCAAGCTGTAGCCACAGAGTCTGCCGTGCGTCCTTCGCGTCGCGAACGGGCGAACCCACATACGTGTACGTTTGGCGACAACACCGGGACGGGAGGGGGAGGAAGGCGAAGGTTGCGGACCCACGGACTTGCCTGCATGCCCACTCGGTTTTCCGTCCTTGCATTGCAGATTCGGGGCTCAAGCCTCAGGTGAGGCCTCAGCATCAAGCCATTGAGCTGCAACGACGAGCGGCGAGCCCAGGGCGTAAAATTCACAGGCTCTAGGCAAAAAATGGAGTTGACTTCAGGCCGGGGAGGATGGGAGGGTTCCGAACTTCAAGGTGAGGAAGGAACGAGGAGTGAGGGGCTCACCGACTTGCCCACTTCGTACTGCGTTCACGTCGATTCTGTTTTTCCCCTCGAGCTCCGGCTCCAGATAAAGCCAGATGGACGAGCACATCGTAGCGGAGAGAGCGGATTGCCATACCGCAGGGGGCAGCGGCGACCGCGCTGTTGTGCGCGGTGAGCGCAGATGAGAAATTGGACCGCCAGATCAGGCACTCGGGCATAGCACCCGTTGCCTTGCCGGTGCTGGTGGAGCGAGAGACGTGGCATTGCGGCGAGCTCTGCGACCGTACCATTCGGTGGTCGTGGGCCGGAGAAGAGGACTAAGATGATGCTCCTGGTTAGGCGGGGTGATTGGGCGCGAAATGGCGTTGACGGTAAGACGGATCTTTGAGTACTGTATATGGAAAGCTGCGAGTTTGTGAGCCTGTCTATGAAGGTAAGAATGTGCCACACACTGGCTGTTTACTCCGCTGTAAACCTCCACAAGTCCTGCAGCTGAGTCTTTACAGTACATCCACAGACGCATACGCACGGCGTTGGAGCAGACAAAGGTACGTACATACATCAATGTGCGGCGAATGAATTGACAAAAGTTACGAACATCGAACTGGGGGCAAGACCAATGCATGTTCACGTCGCTGTGGGAGCTTCAGCTTGCTAGATTTGAGGCTGTGTGGTGGAAGAGAGGACGAAAGAAGAGGCAGAGACGCGAATTTCCTTTTCGGGAATCGCCAAAAAAAGAAAATTGTGTTTGTCATTATTTTCAGGATCTCCTGTAATCGGCACCCCTCAGTCAATTTTGAGCCATATATTTCAAGCCATTATTGCATGGCCAGGAGTAGGGGTTTAAATGTGATGATTAGTAGGAGCTCAAAATAGGCAACTTTGAAACCACCCCCAGCCCAATTTGCGAGTAGGAGATTAGCAGGAGAACAAAAATGCTACAAATTTTTTCTGAGGTTTAGAGGCCAAGGAGGTGGTTCTATAGGTCGGTGTATGTGCTACAACTTTGTGAAAAAATATTGGGGTAAAGAGCAATAGTTATTGAGAAGGAAATTCAAGTAGGAGAAATTTTGCAAAAAGGAGCTCTGACGCTCCTACTGAAAAAAATGATCCTACTCCCATCTCCTGCTCATCCTCCTGCTGAGTTCAGGAAGACAAGTAGGAAAGCGAGTAGGAGCGTGAGTAGGAGAGAAGTAGGAGCAACTTTGAACGCCACTAATGGCTCACCTATCCTTTATAACAAAAATTGGTTCAGGTCAATCCCGCGGTGGTCCTGGTTACCTGAAAATTCCAGAGTTCGTGAAATCCGAGTGAGTGGAGTGAGCACCTGTAATTAACGCATAACTCCCCTCCGCTGTCAACGGAAAGACGAAAGAAAGAAACGTAAAGCTCACATTACTAGACAAATACAAGGCCAGGATGTTCTAATTCATATTTCGAATTCAGTGCCAGGCAATAAGCGTTGAACGGTTTCAGAATATTTGTGTTAATTAAACATATAGAGAGATTTAAACCGTAACCTTCGGTGAGCGACCTGGATCGGCGGAGTGGAGATGAGTTCTGCAATGGATGAATTAGACCAGAGCAACTTATTTCATCGCATCCTATTCAATCACGTAACAGGCTATGACAGGCCAGTCTCGTCGACCATCTGCCCGCACTGGAGGCAGGATACTTGGTCAAGGCCGTCAAGAGGTCGCAAGACGTTTCCCTCCTGTAAGCACGTCACACCCGATGCCTTATCAGACAACTCGCGCTGTTTGCATAATTACGTGGACTCAAATATTCTCTAGGTGAGCACAGATATTGCGCTTGCGCCATGCGTAGCGCTATCCAGCTGGCCGCTAGCGAGAAACACAAGTCACCTATCCGCGAACTCCGTAGATTCTTCTGGAGCATGTGTCTTTGGTGGATGCCGTGACGCTCAGCGCACCGTCGTCGTGCCCGTTCAACTAATTGATTAAACCTCAACATCCATCTGTACATTCATGGAGTTCCCATACAAAGGCGTCAGGAAGGTCTCCGGCGGGCGGTTTAGTCAGGGCAAGCTGGCATTCAGGTGTTCAGGTTCCCAGCTCCACGAATTACTCGACAAGACGTACGTGCATGTTTCTCGGATAGCGCGGCTTTCCCGAGTAGCCATAGGTCCAGAGTTCGTCCGAGCTAAAAAGGCCGATCTGATTCCGAAGTTTAGCTAAAGATGTGGATGGCAGATAAAGTTGGTAGTTGCCTTATAGAAGAGAGAGCGCGGGTTTAGGCGGATTTCGAAGACAGCTGCATCCGAAGTGGTGGGATATTTCCCGAACTATCGCCTTTCTGTTTAGGTCTTGGAATAAAAGTGGAAATTGGACGATTCACGCTTGTTCGGGCCTTAATTGGGTTCCCAGTGCCGACATTCCAGATTGTGGATTGGCCGTTCCCAGTGTCGCGGATCTCCCACTGAATGGATTGTCAGTCCGGACTGGAGAGACACAGCTCAGCGTACAATTTCAGTTTTTCCGTACCCGCCCGTTCGGCGGAAATCGATCAACGCTCTCCCATCTGGGCCTTCAAAGAGCAGGCTCCCCTGCGAGTCAATATTGCCGATTGTAAAATGGCCCTATGGAGATTCGAATTAACTGGTAATTATTCAGAAAGACATCCGACGAACAAGGGGACGTGGCGTCATTGCTTCGATGTTCTACAAGATATTTCAGGCAAACCAAAAAAAAAAAAAGAGCGGTAAGAAATAGCATACCGCACTGCCGGCAGTAAAGACTGTCTGAAATTCCGGAGCGGCGTCCACAACGCTTACAGCGCAAATTATAGCGACGAGAAATTTCGAAAACTTGAGCATTGGGGAGCAGTGGGTTGGACTTGAATGGGCTCTATCGTTTATGAGCCTTTTAGAAAACGTTATTTTGGTTAGTCCTCTGCATGGCATTAGCGGTGGGGGTCTAAATCTAGGGCTTCAGTGTTTCATGCCCTTCATGCAATTAAACTGCGCAAAGTGCCACAATTTGAACAGAGTGATATATTCGTGAATGAGAGAGGTACCCAACATATATCAAGGCCAACTAACCTGTTGCCCGAAAAACACAGGAAGTCACGGCAAAGATCCCGCACGGGTCCGAACAGCTTCACGCTCGGTTTGGTCTTCGCCTTAGGTGGTATCGAGCCCATCTAATAGTTGCTCCAAATGCGCACGACTCTCGGTTCAAGCGAGAAAGACAGGATGACTTTTAAGGCGGCGCTTAAATTTTCAGTGATGGTATCATCACGATCAGCGCACGGACCACCGCGTGCCAACGCGTCTTCTTGCTTCCTCGACCACATTTGGATTCAGATTAGGCTCTGTCTCTTTCGTGTCATTATCTACGCTTGGCCTGAGGCTATCAGAATCAACACAACCTGGCGCGACTTAGAGCTTCGAGGGACTTGAAATGGGCAATCCCAGTGTGCAGTGTGCACTGGCACACGCCGGCGATTCTCTGGGAACGTCCTTACACGTATCCAATGGTTTTGCAACTCGTCCACGCCCAATTTTCTCCGCTTCTGTGCTTATTCACGGTCCACTGCAGACGATGCAGGGTCTGACCAAGGCCTGACAGTTGGAATGTCGCGACGCGCCATATCCGAGTCTGGGGCGCGCACGTACACAATCCGGCGATGAATATGTGCTTCTAAAGAGCCAAGAACCTTTCCTCCGTCTCGGTTTCAGTTCGCAGTTCGCCGTTCACTGACTCGGTCTGACTCACACCCTGGAATAAGTATTTGCCTGTATACAACCTGCGAGCCTCGGCCCTCGACCGAAGCCGCTGCTGTGGAAACAAAATCCCTGCTTTAGACGGACCCCGGACGCTGAAAGATGGTCTGAAGTGGCCATGCATGGCACACATACCCGCCTTATTTCCCAACGCCTATCCGAATGCGCCCACTCAGGATCAAGTCCTACTTTGGCACCCTGCCGGTAAAAGATACGGTTTACCCGCAATACAAGCCTCGTTTTTGACGATTTAGGTGCGCATATACTCACGTTCGCTCTAGATGCCGAGCCATATTTCTAGAATCAAGCTTCCGTCTGACAATTTCAAGTGCTTGGCTGGGCGTTCGTGCCTGGCCTGTCGATCTGCTCCCGTTGACCTGACGTTGGGATATCACTCGAAAGTCATTGGCTCAAAGGGCTATATTTCTGGCGTGTTCGAGGGAGCTGTGACGCGCATATATGTTCCTTTCTTCGAATACGCTGACGCATACTTCTACAGGACCAAAGTTCCTACGCATTCCTCGGTATTAGTGCCTGGTTTTCCGTAGAAGGACTTCCCTATCTCCGCGACACTCCACGGATTTTGTTTCTCAGGGAGTCTACCTCATTGAAGCATGGTGGGTGCGCATATATGCACCTTTTTTCGCATATATGCGCCTTTCTTCAGATCGGCTGACCACTGCTAGGCTCTATGCTTACTCAGGCTGCGTCCGAGCTTAATCCTATCTCTTGCCAGTCCAACCCAGGATGCGACCTTCTCACATGCATATTTATGACTGTTCGCTCGAGTCGGTCTGATGAGTTACACAGCGCCGGAAAGCATATCTGCCATACGCCGCCCCATCTGCCAGAGACTCCTATCGCTCTCACAATCCGTAACACCACGCTGGTTATCGGGCGAAGCCGCCGATTTACGGTCAGAGTAATTGGTTCCGCAGCTGTCGCTGATTTGCAATCCCCTGTAGATGATCTATTTCTCATCCTCATTTATAGGTCGGAGCATGCGTTCCTCTCCTCCGAGGCATGTTTTGCTTTGTTGGTGGCTGATTATTTAGACGTCTGTGATGCGCGTTGCAATATTGTTTCAAATACGCGGCCCGTACCTAGATCCGGGAAGATTAAATTTCTAGGGACTCAGATATTGTGGGCCATGGAATATTAAATATACTGAAGCCCTACTCCAATCCCCTCTTGGGCGAGTGTGCGACCAACGTTCCTAAATGTGCCTTACAGGAACGACATTCTTCAGGGAAATTTCCACCCCTTCCAAGACACTAGACAACTCAGTAACACAGCAGTACAATGTCGATATATACCCCCAACCGCGAAGCATTCCATCCCTGCCTCAAGATGGCTGTAACCATTATCGCCTAATTGGGACGCAAGCGTATGTTTGGTTCCGAAGTCTATACCACACATGGCCGGGCCGCTGTTCCGTGCTATACCAACGCTATACTTAGCTTTTCTTTTCAAGTCGTACGTGGCAAGCGGCTCTAGTCTCGTCCCAGTCTAAGGCGGTGATAATTTATTCTAGAGTCTGCACTGGGC
Source organism: Mycena leptocephala (assembly GCA_029378395.1). Taxonomy (NCBI): domain Eukaryota; kingdom Fungi; phylum Basidiomycota; class Agaricomycetes; order Agaricales; family Mycenaceae; genus Mycena; species Mycena leptocephala. Next base: position 43,317 of record JARJLF010000889.1, on the reverse strand, counting down.
GTGCGGCTGGCCAGAATGTTCCCGCTTCTCCCCCGGCGCTCGTCGCGCTCATTTTGGCATCACCCGCGTTGGCTGCCCCAACATCGCTCAATGACCCATTCAAAGCACTTGCAGCGCAGGTTGTGAAGCCACCAGAGCCGCCAATATGCTGTCTTACACCTCTGCCACCCACGGAGCCGGTCCAGGACGACGTTCTGCTCTCGTTCGAGGAATGGAAGGAAAAACGTTTTGCAATGCAGACTTTGGTACAGGACAAGGCCAAGGAAAAAGAGGGAACCTCCGGAGAGCGTGCGATAGATGGTGCAGAGGTCACCACACCCGCCGCGGAAGTCCCGAGCTCGTCAACAGCACCACAGGATGCTCCGCACTTTCGCGTCCCAATAACGGACCGCTTTAACTATGCGGGCCTCGACTGTTCCGCGCGCGTACATACGTCGCATCGCTCGTCCAAGTCTCCCGAGTCGATCCTTTCGTCGAAGCGCGACCGCTACATGCTCAGCCCGTGCCGCCCGCCGAAGGGCGAGCAGCAATTCATCGTCGTCGAGCTGTGCGAGGACATCCGCATCGACACCGTGCAGCTCGCCAACTTCGAATTCTTCAGCGGCGTGTTCAAGGACTTTACTGTCAGCGTGTCTAAGACATACACCACCGACCCCGATGGCTGGACGTTTGCGAGTACGCATACCGCGAAGAATATTCGCGTCGTGCAGGTGCGTTTCTTGCATTTTTCTGGGGGAGTTATTTATGTGCTGACCGTTTGACGCAAGTCGTTCCATCCGCCGACGTCGCTGCGCGACTTTTACCGCTACATTCGCATTGACTTCCATTCGCACTACAGCAACGAGTACTATTGCCCCATCTCGCTCCTGCGCGTGTACGGGCTCACGCATCTGGAGGAGTATAAGTGGGACATATGGGAGCAGGAGAGCAGTGCCCGCGCTCGGCGCGATGAGCCGCAGGCCTCACCGTCCTTGCCGCTGGAGGTGAACGAGCCCGAGCCCGCACCTGCGCCGGACCCCGTCTCCATTCCTCCGTCATATGCGGAGTACATGGATGCCGCGTCGACGGAGCAGAACCAGACGCAGGAGGAATCGCCAGCCGGTGTAGAGACACCGGCGGAAGTGGTGGAGCAGACGCAGGCGCAGACCTCACGAAGCGCACCGGATGTCGACACCTCATCTCGTGCGGAGCTGCCCGCGACGAGCGAGTCGTCCGAGTCCGTTGACAGCATGACTGCGGCAGCGACGACGCCAGACCAGAGGCTGCCCCCGACAAAAAGCGAGCCTTCTTCCGCCGACACGAAAGTGCCGCAACCGACGCCAGAAAACGTCGTGACTCCCGACGGGAGCGATCCAGCCCAAGTTTCGGCCGCTCCGAACGACTCCTTTGATGGCAGCAGCACGACGACTACCACGACTACGACTACAATGACTACGACCACTACGAATACAGTAACGACAGGCGCAGTGTCCAGCGGGAGCACCATCTCTACGCTGTCGACGACATCGCTCGTGCCCGCGCCCGCGGGCGGCGAGTCGATCTACCGCACGATCATGAACCGGCTCACGGCGCTGGAGGCGAACCACACGCTCTATGCGCGCTACGTCGAGGAGCACACTGGCGCTGTGCGCGAGATGCTGCGCCGCGTCGGCGAGGACCTCGGGCGTGCGGAGGGCGTGGTGAGTCATTCTACATCCTGCCGTGCACTCCTAGAACGATGACGCTGACACGAGACATGCAGGGCAAGGCGCAGGCGCAGACGTACGCGCGCACGTTACTCGAGGGGGAGCGGCAACGGAAGCGCGTGGATGCGGAGTACCGCGAGCTCATGCGGCGCGTGGAGTACCTGTCCGATGAGGTGCGTCTTTGGTTTCTTTGAGCCTGGGTAGTTTACTGACCTGGTGCCCGCTAGATTGTGCTCGAGAAACGCCTCGGCATTGCGCAGCTGCTGCTCCTACTCGCGGTACTGGTGTTCATGACGCTCACGCGCGGGTCTCGCGGGGAAGCGGTGATGGTTCCGTCTATCAGTCGCTCCGCACTCAGAGCGTGGGGCCGCCGTAATCTCAGCCTCAGGAGTCTCAGTGGAAGCGGGGACTGGGACTGGGTAGGTCGACTCAAGAGCGAGAGCCGGAGTCAGAGCCCCAAGCCGGCCGCTCCAAAATTCAAAAACGAGCCAGGTACGCTTGCCCCCATACCCCCCGCAGCACACAGTTACTCGATATCCTGACGATCTTCTTCACGCAGACCCACCCATCAAGCTCGAGTTCCCCAGCGCCGATGAGAAGCCGCCGCCAGTGCCCCCTAGCGCGAACAAGCCCAAACCACCGCGGCTCAACCTACACGCGCAGGTGCGCCCGCGCTCGCGGACACGCAGCATAGGAAGCAACACGCTCTTCTTCGATGGCGCGCGTGCGCACTCGCGCACGCCGACGCATACACGAACGCCCCACCGCCGCCCCGGGACGCCCACACATCCGCCGCACGGCAGCCTCAGCGGGCTGCCGATAACGCACTCCGTCTCACAGGGCTCGCATGCGCCGCGGAGCGCGCGCCGCTGGGCGCGCACGGCGCATCTGCACGAGCTGCGCGGCGGTGCGTCCGGGTCCGGGTCCGGATCCGCGCAGCGACTGAGCATGAGCACCGCCCGCGACAATGGGACGGAGAGCCGAGAGCCGCGCTCAGCCGGCGCGGCGAGCGTGCTGAGTTTGGGCTCGGACGTATTTACGTCGCCGTCCCCGGCGCCGAGCGGGGCGCTGAGTGCGGGGCTTATGGGGCTCCGCGCGAGCGTGAGTGGGAGCGGTGGAGGGGCGCGTGGGGGCGGGATGTTGTTCCACGGGCTATCGCCTAGCGACGGGGCTCACGACTTCCCGCGGGCGGCGTGGGACGAGGGCGGCGAGGGCGACCAGTGGGTCGATACAGACGAGGGGTCGGAGATGGGTGGGGATGCGGACGTCGTGGTGGAGTCCCCGTGGCTGGAGCGTACCGAGCAGGTCGCGGTGGGGACCTAGAGGCATGCTGTGGCTGCGGCGGCCTATGACATTTTTCTTTCCTCCATTAATCGACCTAAAGCATCTCTATTTGATCTCTCTTTTTTCTTTCTTTCCCAAAGTCACTGCGTCGCATACAGCATGGATTACTGGCATCGCTTCGGTCACTATTTCTACCACATGTAAATTATCTCTCTACGCAATTTTTCATCGAGTCGAACATTAGGGGCATGTAGGATGGAGCTACACGTTGCTCCAGGTGTGTTTTTCTCAGCAAGATTTAGTGAAGTGGACACCGCAATCGAATGTTTTTTTCGGGTCCTACGAGATACGTGATGTGATGCAAAGCGTCTTCCTCAATTAATCAAGTGTACTCTATTGTAACAGTTCAATTCACTGTATTCGTATGATTTTTCACTTTTATTAGTCCTACACCCCCTAAATGTCAAAGATAAGATAGACCAACAGATTAGATACCATGTCACAGATTAGATTGTCGATCATTCCATGTTACCCCGATTTAGTGTATGAAGTACGTTTGAACCCCAGCTCTTTAGAAGGCCGTAAATAGTTCCTGCGCAAGGGAGCCGTGCCTACCACCCCCAAGTGTTTGCGCAACAGCGACACCACATCCCCAACATCGATATCCATATCAAACCCCGAGGGCGTGGTCGGTTCGACCACTGGCACAATAGCTGCATACGTCTGCAAAAGCAGAGACGCCTCTTCATAGATCATCATCGCAATCCTATTACTCGGCTCTGTTATGTTCCCAAAATGGTTGGGGTTGAACATTACGAGCTCCTCGCCGCGGTTACGCTCGGCCAGGAGTGCGGTTACGCTGCGCAGCACCGCGTCCTCGCTGACCACCCGTCGCCCGCCGTTGTTCGTGCCGCCATGTGACCGGACATATAAACGACCTTCAAGGGGTTCGACCTTCAGGCGATATTTTCAAACAAGTTGAAACAGACGGACCTTATTGCGCGTGGTGGATGGCGTGCGCGGCACACCGAGGAACTCCAACATCCCGCGTACGCCGAGGAACTCCAGCAGCTTCAGCGATGGCCACGGGTAGACGAGGACCGCACGGCACGAGAATATCGGGCTTTTCGCTGCCACCGCCGAGCGCTAGTGCAGCAGCACATGGTCCTCGGGCACGCCGGCCCATCTGTGACCACAGCTCGTTCACCGTTTTTGGTGCCGCCTCTCCTAGTCAGCACATACGATGCGGATCCGTTAGAAAGTTGCCAGCCCTGCACGATTATATGTGTCACCCGATCGAGGAAGTGCTGGAACGAATACGAGTCGGGCGAGAGCGCGAAATGACTTATGTAAACGAGATAAAGGAAGGCGAAGGAAGGGAAGAACGTCCCTTTTCGTTTTTTTTTGAATACCTTTTCCGATTACTTGGCACGGACGGCTAGACATCGCCGTTCACGAGCTCGAGCTGAGCTCTTGGTGCTCCAACGAAAGGTGATCTGCGCGGTCTTAAATCCCCGTTGGTTTAAAGTTACTCCTGGAACATTGGATGTCCATACCGGAAATTCCGGCGGGTCGAGTGAATTTACACAGACCTCATTTACCGTAACCGTTAATGCAGGTACTTATTCGGTTGTCACGGTTCGAATATACCTAGACGTCCCCACACTCTGAATCGTATTTAGATCTTGTGTCTGGATTGTCTTGCTATGACCTAATGATTCCGTTGAGATATTCGAGCGACGAACGCCGTTCGAATACTGACATATCCGCGTGGATTAAACATGCATAAAGGCCCAAGGGTTGATAAAGGGACAAGTAGTGCCAGATTCTGAACCGTGGGAGTGGAGCGCTGATGCCATCCCGCACAGATCATCGCTCGCATCAATGCAATGGCATGGAAGTGCTTACATAGTTCAATTGAACGCCAAGCGCAAGTGTTTAGGAAGAAGGGTACCGCGTTTTCCGTTCGGGCTGAATAAGCCCGTCGTGGTTTTTCTTGTTCAGGCACATATTTACTGTTCAGGCATGCAAAAAAATAAAGCAGAAATGAAGGATCTGAATATGATTTCTCGCGATCGTTGTTGGCCGGCACGAACTTTCAAGGCCGGCCTGGTGAAATTGAAAACTGGTACCGGACTCGTAAGCTTCTAAAAATCGATCGAACAACGAGTTAATGACTCACGAGTTCCGCAAAAAAGAGTGAACTACAACTAACTCCTCCTCTCAGCTTGACGTTTTTTTCAAGACCGGGGCATTGACCGAGGGATCGCCTCGCGGGGCAAGTTCAGGATGAGTGACGGCCCGAAATTCAAACATTGGCGCCGCGGATGTATTCGATATGGTGGCACTGCACGGACTGTCGGCCTCCAAAACTCGATACTTGGGCAGATATATGTCACGAGAACGATTCAACAAGGGCGAATAAGCTGTTAAAAACTCCCGTTAGTCATCTTTCTACAGGAAGGTATAAATCACCGTACCATGCCGAGCCATTTCGGAGTCTGGACCTGCCAACGAACGAGGAATGGTCGAGCACACGACAGAAATTGCCGGTGGAGACAGGTTTTTATCTTGCAACAAATCACAGAATTGGCGGAAAGAATTGCAATGGCAGGCCTACACATTTTAGCGCAGGGCATAGGACACTCGTGGTGTCTCTTCGCAGGAGCATACTGCAGCTCCTCTGGCTGAACAATAAAGTCAGAGGCGGTAAATGAGAGAAGAAAAGCCTCATCTTTCATTTATACCATGGCTATTCAGTCCAGGACTCCAGGTGTATTCGGGCGTCAACAGCGGCCCGGGAGATGGTCCACTGCACTTTAGGATGAAGATCTCAGATTCTGATACTCAATCACTTCAGTCCTCGGCGGCAGTGGCCTGCAGTTAGTCTCTTATGAACAGACGCTACAACAATATGGTGCTCGTACCTCGCATGTTGTGCCTGTAGTGGCACCGGGCAAAAAATGAGGCAATCGGTGCCAAGGCCATTCAACTTTCAATATAGTGATTCTAAGGTTGGGCATTGACAAGCAATTTTGGATAGAAGCTGAGAAGATTTCTGTAGAACTTTCGAAGGCAAGTCGAAAAAGCTGTGCAATTCGGATTACGCCTTAGTTGTTTATAATTGGCGCGGCCACCATGATGAAACTACGCCAAATACCTCGCCTTTCCAGGTCAACCACTTGCCCAACTGACATCTGGACTCTGGAGAGCGATAACGACCTGAATTGATGCCACCGGACTATGCCAGGGAACTAGTATTTTAACTGTTTTTCGGGCTTCTAGTAGGCCCCGAGTCTTGCGCCGCAGCATTATGACTACAGTACCTGTACGAGGGATAAGTCAGGGATACCACGGCGCTTAGCGACATTTCACAGATCAATCCGAGGCGAACGGCAGCTTCAAGTTGCTTCCGTCTTCCGGAGCTTCATAGAGAAGGGGGGTCAGTTTGCGCCGGAGAAGGTCCCGATCATCGCTGTTTCTCTGGAGTAACACGGAGTACCATTTAAACGTTCCGTACGCGCGCCGTACGTCCCATTTTTATTTGATGACGAATTTAAATCTGAGTGGTTTTAGTTGGGTTTCAGCGTGGGCGCTGATTGTCCGGAAGCTCATGGGACTGGAGGAGATTATCTATCCGTACTTTCTGATCTAGATCCTTCCGCGTTCAACGAGCTGCGTCCTGCGGACAAAGCCAAACTGGACCTATATCCCGAGCCGCACCGCATGGAGATCGATGCGCTCAATGAATGGGTGCATGCACTCGGATGTTACCAGTGCGTCGTATTCGGCTGTTTTAGCGTTGCTGAAACACGAGCCGCAGATGGCGTCTACCTTTCGGGTTTTGCGGCCCAGCATGCCGCGTACGAGAAGGACGTCGTCAAGCTGTTCGCCGCGCCGACATGTAAAAACTACCTCACTGAGGGGCAACTCATCGAAGCCGACATTCGGCTGTTCGTCACTATCGTGCGTCACCCGTCCGTTTGTCCGGCAGACATCTCCAATCATGTCGGCATTTCCGTCGAGTACAAAAGTAATAACCGTCGGGGGTGCCCGCTATCCATTCGCCATTGTGTTCATCACCTCACTAATTTTCGATTTTCCTGACCACTTCCTCCTCCTCCCATGATGATATATGATGCTCAAATTTTTAAAATTTCCCTAGCTGGCTGCGCAGGAGGAGCATGCTTCAAGGACAGCATGTTCTCGACCATACATCAAAGTGGGCTACTACGGTGCGTGTTTCCATACACATGATATCGCGTTTCGGACCCGAGGTTATCCGTCTACCTACCGTCTGTTTTTAGCTGTGATATGTATTCATTAAGAGTTCTCGCGTTTCCGAGTCTGGGCTCACCATCTTTCGTTAATTGAACCCCACTGACGACATCATGCAGATCAAGCCGACGGGCATTGTCCCCGTTGGCCCATTGCCCCATATTATGCCGCTGTAAGCCGCGCTGTAGATGAAATGCAATTCTTGGCAGTAATGTTAGTACTGGATGAGCGTTATTACGCCAAGACGCCAAGATCTGTGTTGAGGCAAGGTCCAGAATGTCGCAAAAATCGCTTTTGGGTTATAAGTCAGGATAAGGGCATTCCGAGCCTTATACACTAGGCTCAACTCAACCTGTGTGTATGTCACCAATATTGGATTTGGAATGCAGCCTGAGGGGGGTCCTTTTGAGTTATAAGCGTATATAGGTACTTATAACCCTTTATAAGGCGTTATAAGCATGCCTGCTTGCCTATAAGGTTCAGAATCCCCTTATCTTGGCTTATAACTCAAAACGGACTTTTGCGACATGACTAACATGATACAATTAAAAAACATCATCTTGTCATTGCAGGTTATAATGCATCGTGGTCCGCCACATGCGAGGCAGCCAGCTGCATAATGGCTCTCATGCTCCACCTCCGGAGAACCGAACAACACGGACAACAGGTAGGCAAGGGTAACATAGAAGCAGATTTCTTATCACGGCGTTAAGTTGACTACAAGCATGATGGGGCAACTCATTTTCAACAATTGGCAGGAATCGCTTAGGTAGGCGGTTAATACAGTAATGCTTCTGAGACTTAATGTAGGCCCAGGCGGAATTAGCCCATTAAATCGTTATTCAACACTAACCGGCGAGAGGGCAATTTTACTATTTACCGATCAAGCATCTAGCGATCGCAGTTTAACCGGTTGCAATCTGGAAGGACTGCGCTGAGTCAAATTGGCATTCCTCACAGCCGACGGCCAGTGCAGATAACTATTCACGGGAAATCAGAAGGCCCAAACAGGTAAGGCGTACAATATTTTTTACTCTCACTAATTGGCATGAATGCGCGGGGAAAATGGTTCTAGATCTTGACGCTGGGAGAAACAAGCTAATTTTTGTAGGTCATGACGGCCTCCGCTTTCTGCTCGGAGTCTTACGCTTTGGTGTACTTCTATTTATTTAAAATCCCGGGAAGACCAGGAGAAGATACGCTTCTTTGCTAGTCAAGTTGGATGTCTGTAAGTATTGAAAGATGCCATCTTGGATTTGAATTGATTCATTGACATGGAAGATGTAACAAGACCCGAGGACAATGCATGTCTGATATTGTGAGCGGGAAGGCAGTCGGTGTGCGAAAAAGGAAGACTGTAATAAGGCGGAGGTACCAAATTTGAATTTATTCTCCTCTGCAATAGAAATAGCAACTCACCAAGTTGCTCCCAACCGCGGGATCGAGACAGCGACGTGGCCGCGTGCTGTCACGACCACAGACGGCGCCCGGGAATTCAAAATGACGCGAAGTGCCGCAGCGCTTGGAGGACCCGGGACACTGGAGTTGCTCAGCCCGCAGGTCATGGGACTGGGCCATTGGCAGCGGGAAACCCAGACCAACAGATCGCCGCTCTACTAGGACTTCAAGAGCTTCAAGTCAAATACGCGTCAAGTCTGTTGGGGCTTGAGAATGTAGTCGTTTACCGTGGTCGCTGCATGATCAAGATCAATTGACCCTGTCGGATGCTTTCAATAATGGAGACTTCAGTACCCGAGTATACCACAAGAAAAATAACAGGAGACGTCAGACAGTCTCGACCTAGCGTTATCAGAGAAGCACAACACAATGACCGCGCTTCTTAGAAGTTTGGCGTGTGGAAGATCGGCAACAAAGAAGCTGATTACGCTGTTGACCAGGCAGTGCTCACCCGAAGCGTCAGTTCACTACTTCTCCGTCGGGATTGGATCGAGATCTCGAGATGCGTGGCATGACGGGTATCAGGACTGGTACACCGCTGTGAGGCTGTCCGCGAGCAGCCAGATACAGGAGAATTAAACCGAAAATGTGGCTCAAAGATATTAACCTTGAAAGATTGGGAGGATCCGACTGGAGAGAATCAGGAAATCTTAAAATGGCGGGTCGGCAGCGGCGCCAGTCGCACTGAAGCCGCCAGAACCGGCTAAGCTTGTACCATTAGCCTCCATCGCGCGGCGATGCCGAGGAAGGTTTGGCTGTTGGAAGGAAGATGGCCACCAAAATCGAAGTCGCAGGTGAAACATCGAACCTGGCAAACTTAGACGCGGTTGTAAAATTTCGCCGCGGTACCGGGCCGACAGCATGCGAGCGTTTTACCTTTCGCAAGGGCTCACCAAGAATCTATTCACGGAACGCGGGCCACTAACGGTCATCTCAGATCTAAGACGGTCGTCGACTCGGACATATTATATACTTGCGGCTTCTTCCCTCAGGCTCGTGATGACCCCTCCATTATTCTCGCCAAGTCGCTCTTATGTCTTCCCCACCGGTTTATGAGGCTGGCACCTTTTTGGTCTCTGGTTCTCTGCCGGTCTATAGTCCCCGAGCTCCAGGCCGCCCACCTAGTCACGGTGGGTCCAGAGGGTCGACAGAACATATTTTCTCTCTAAAGGATCAAAAAAACAAGATGCGGGCTACGTTGAAACTGTTCAGCAGTGCCCCTACCTCGACTAGTTTACCAACGTTTCTCGAGGGAGATAAAATTAAGGGCTCGCTGGAATTGAACATACCGAGCAACGAAAAAATTGCTGGGGTTTCCATTCTGGTGAGCATTTTGTAGGATACTAGCAAGATTGGGTCGTATATTTATGATCATCCGCCCCAGGTTCGAGGCGAAATGATAACCGGGTCACAGCAGCGGGACATATTACGTTTCCTTGACCTCTCAATCCCCCTTTGGTCTAAGGGTTCAGGTGGTTCAGCAGCTCCTTCACTGTCTGGAGACTGTCGTTGGCCCTTCTCCCTGAACATACCCAAGGACGTAGTACTTGCAGATCCCGGAAGGCCTGGCACCGTTCGAGCCTATGTTCTTCCCCAGACCTTCTTCGAACGAGGTGCCCAAGTCAGTGCTCATTACCATCTTTCAGCTCAAATCACTCGGAGCGCGCGTCTGTTCCGCGACGATGCTGAGTGAGTCCAGATATGCTTTGAACATTACAAGAAATAACTGGCTATCCATCTCTAGACTCCAAACAATGTTCGTTTACGTGCCTGCGTTGCGACCAGATCCACCTTCTCCACTGCGGCAACTAGCGTATAGAGAAAATGCCACCATCCCAGGACCTGAAGCCGATGCACAAGGTTGGCACACTTGCCCCATGTTCACTGTGAAGGGAACCGTGTTTAATACTCGAACAACTGAAGTCCAATGTATCGTGAGCATATTTGTCTTTGGGCTAGATGTTAATAGCTGAAAGGTGACTATTGCACAGTTCTCGTTGTCCAAACCCGTATGGACGCTTTATTAACTGTAAAGAAACACTCTAAGATATTTACAGCTCTCGTATACGCGGGGAAGCGCCATTCCTTGCTCCATGACCTATTTCTGCAGAGATTCACAAGCCCTTAACCTGTTATGCACCCCCGCCTCCATTAATGTTCGCCTACATCGTCAAGTAAAATGCACCTCACCGAGTCCGTATGGCAGTAACGATTTTGCCCCCGGCATGGAAGATGTTGAAGACACCGGGCGGGCCGTATGGTGGCCAATAGATAATGAACCTCGATCTCAAGATACTCGCAAATTTCAAGGTGAAATTCACTTAGCCAAAACTCTGAAGCCAACCTCAGCTATATCCCATTTCACCCTCAAGGTGAGTATCTCGCGGAAAGAAAATTATCTTGCTCACAATTGGAACCAGTACTTCGTCATTGTCATGCCTTTTGACGCGACTGGTTTTTCATCAGTCGATACCCGGCCGTTAATTCGTCAAGAAGTAAACATTGCGACAGTCTTTGCGAAGGTACGAATGTCATCACAACATCAAATTTTTACTTAAGTTTTTATCAAAGGGTCCGAGGCCCCGGTATTATGCTCCCCGCACCAATTAGTCGATGACCACTCGTTCCTATAATTCCCTACGATTCAATTTGTGTACGTACTAGTATCTCCCATTATTGTATGACGCACTGGTCTGCCAATTCTAATTCCTGGAGCCGGCGTTCCTGAGCGGGACCATGCCGTGTAATTCTACCTACCTACCTATTTAACTACCTAGAGTAAATGCATTATCATATATTCTACGCTTGACTGGCGGGAACTGTACGAACTGGAAGTGTCTTTTTCCTGATTTACTTAGCTTTAGCGTTCTTCGGAGTCAGAATAAACTTCAGCCCTATCCTCATTGATGTATGTCGAATAGGTGGTGTTCAAAATCGTAACATCGTAACAAAGATCGCATCAGTGGCACTGCAGTCCGAAGCGCTTGAGCGGCGCTTACAGCTGTTTCCGAAAAGCTTGACACTCGCGAAATTTTTTTGCTCTCAACCAACTTTTGATGGAGGGCTAAGGATTACTACTTTGGGCTAACCGAGCGTAGCCGAGATGCGCCCAGCCGAGGCCACAAATGCAAACTTGCAGTCAACTATACAATCCAAATGTTTTCTTTCTCAGGGTTCACACACCAAAGATCTTCTGTAAGTGTTCTGACCACTTTTCAGGCGACCAGAATATTTTGAGGGCAAGTTGTGAGGTAGGCTGCGAACGGCAGCGAGAGCATTGCCGACGGCAACCGAAACACATGACTGATTGGAATACCAAACCAGGTAATCCTTGGCACTCAATCAAAAGTTGGTTGTGAGCGAAAAAAAAATGCGAGTGTCAACCTTTTCGGAAACAGCTGTAACACAGCTCTTGTCTTGTCGACATATGTACCACGATGTCCTCGTCACAGAAAGGTTTGATCCTCTCGTTGACTTGCGTTTTTTAATTGACACGTACACTCTAGCCTTCGGTCCCACGTATGTTCATGAGCAACCCCGATCCCAGTGAAGAAGCTGCGGCATCGAAACTGTGGGCGGTGTATGCTTCCGAAGCCGAGAAATACGACAGGTCGCTGGTCGAGAGCTGGAAAAGCGACATGGAGGGAATGCTCATACTCGCAAGTGTTTTCTATTCAACCAATATTAACATCTAACTCCTGGAAATTTTAATAAGACGGGTCTTTTTCCGCTAGTCTAACCGCCTTTATCATCGAGAGCTACAAGACACTAATTCCAGATTCTGGCGACTCTAATGTGCGGCTACTGGCCCAAATCTCTGAACCGTTAGCAGCGGCTTCAAATGGGAGCAATTTCAAAATATCAGCGCCTGCTCACTTCTACCCATCGGCATCATCGCTCGCCTGTAACGCCCTTTGGTTTATCAGCCTCGGTTTGAGTCTGACCTGTGCTCTCATCGCGACTCTCTTCGAGCAATGGGCGCGTGAATTTTTTCACAAGGCGGACATGCGCTCCGCCCCCGTCATCCGCGCGCGCATTTTCTCGTATTTGTATTACGGGCTGAAGCGGTTTAACATGCACACTGTCGTCGACATCATCCCGCTGCTTTTGCATGCATCCCTCGTCCTCTTCTTTGCGGGTCTCGTCGCTTTCCTCTTCCCTATCAATGTACCTATCGCAGCTGTGGCCGCCGCGCTCTTGGCAGCTGTGATAGCTGTTTATTTGCTCTTCACCGTCCTTCCAATGTGGTCCCTGGACTGTCCCTACCGCACTCTGCTTTCGATCGCATGCTGGCGTATCTCAAGAGGTGTCCTGGCGATCTGGCGCCGGCGTCATGGGCAGGTGAACGATGCGCCAGGAACGGTAGACAATGGGCCGGACACGTCTGACTCTTCGTCGACGGAGACTATGGTCGAAGCAATGTCTCACCGGGCGATGGAGGAATCCCCCGCGCGCGCCGCTCGCGATTATCGGGCGTTAGTGTGGACTGTCAAGTCCTTGGCTGACGATATCGAGCTGGAACCGTTCGTCGAGGGTATCCCCGATGTACTGGGGTCCCTTGTACAGACGATACATGCACCAAGGCCACATCGAGAAGCTCATGCGTGACCCGGACCTGCAATTGCTGCCCCGCATAGCCGGTCTTCTCTGCAGCTGTCGTACCGGCCTGCTGTCTGAAAAGGGCAGTAGACGGCGTCGAATCACCTGTTACAAGACTTTGTGGGCTGTAGCGAGCATACAGACTCTTCCTGAGTCTCCGAGTGACCTTCTGCCTCTGGATTTCTCTCAATTGCTTGATCACCACCTCGAAGAGAAAGAGACGTCGCATTATTCGACCTCTGCAGTGGCACTGATGAAGTGGAGCACATTTTGCTCCGTGAAAGACCGCATTGTGGCGCTTCAAGTTGCAGAGAGGCTTGAGGCGGATGTCCATCGTGGATGTAATCCAAGTCTTCAGCCCATCAAATACTTCATTGATACATTCCCACTCGGACTTTGGCATCTCGGCACAATTTGGGCACAATTCGTGCAATATTTTTATCAATCCATGGAATCTGTTGACCTTTCGGTCGTCGTTGCGGACTTTGTCGAGGCTGTTGAGGCCTTTTGCTCCAACACTCCTCATAAAATCCTGTTTGATTACCTCGTCAGTTCGGCCGCCTTGGAAACCCCGCCCTACCGTTTTACTGAAACCCAGGCTAAGATTCTCCTCGAATTCCTCGCCCCGTCCTCTGCCTTGGAGCATGACTTGGAACAGGCACTAGAAGATGTTGTGTATTCTATTTCTGCAGATCTATAGATGGGATGCCTCTACTACGGAATGGATCGATCATCTCATTAGGCGGTTGTGTTCGTTTTGGCAACCGGTCGAATCGAGACCCATACCCCGCGCCCTCATCTATGGTCTTAACAACCGAAAATCGGAGTCCGCCATTAATCACATCTTGCTCTCGTATAATTTCAGGCCTCGTCTGATGGCCGCCTTCCCGATCACGCTGTCCAATCAATCATCGACGGTTGAGGATGCACGCGATCAAGTGCTGACCGCTATGACATATGGCCTCTTTGACCATATCTTCAAAGCACTTGCAACCTATTCTACAGAGACCTCCATCGCGTTTCCCGACGAACTACCTGACGCGGATCTTCTGTCCGAGGCCAGGCGGTACGATTATTTCCGGCGTGCTCGTATTTTTGAAGCAATATTCATCTGCCTGGCCGAGTTTCTCGATAGCTGTACTTCCAACTTTACCCCTTACAAAGCAACAGATACCATACGCCGCATTGGTAGCATGTCTGCTCCGTATCATCCCAGCCATGACATGTCTGCTCCGTACGCTACCCCAATCCACGACGTCCACCAACTTCGACTCGCAGGCAGCATGCACCGGATGTTCAAGTCAGGCAATCCACAGCCCACCGACCTGCTGGACGTTACGATGGCCTGCCGGATGTTCGATGTTTACGCAGGATCAGCACCCCCTAGTTCATACACATGGCTCGACAACTCAACTGCACGATGTCAAATAGCGGAAATTTTAACGGACCGTTTATCGTCGTCTAGCCCAAGTTCAACCCTCAGATCGACTGCGTGTCAAGGAACAAGAGTAGTAAGAGCTCATGACAAGACTGGACATTCCGTGAAGCTGTGGCCATATAGTTGCTGTACCAGCTGGCTATGTTGGCAATATTGTCCAATAAACCACTCATATCCCGCCATGCCGTCCCGCGACTTTCCACAGGGCTTCAAGTTGCATCCATCTTACTTCAATTTTTTTTTCCCGCGTCATTCACATGGAGAGCAGTGAGTTCGAGACCTTGCGGGGCCGCTACTATATGTTGCCTGCCCTCACTTCCCTACTTATCCTTTTTTTATGACCATTCTATTGCAACTTCCTTCACGCTTCTTACGACTGACCTCTAGTATCAAGATTCAACAGACATACATATAGAGGTAGGAAAAGAAATAGTATGCGAAGAAAACAGATTTTCCCGTTGATTTCTTTAGATGCCGTCCTACGCATATTACTCATATCTCAATATCCTCTCCATCAAGCCACGCCTTCACCTGTCTAAGCAGGAAATCATGTTCTTCGCCCCGTATTCCAGGCATATCGCACTTGACCTTGATACCCGGCATACACTGTTCCTGGCAGTATCCCAGGTATTTGTATCCGGCTGGGAACATGCCAAGTTTCTTGTCGTCAATGACGGGAATGCGTCGCGGGTCAACCGGTATAAGCTTGTCCTTCTCGTAAAAATGTCGCACGAATCGCGCGCCCCAATTTCCCGCAGAGTCTTTTTCGAAGAACATGCAGAATCTGGAATAAGCACTTGCGTTCAATTGGTGGCGATGGGAAAAAGCAACCCAGTCAACAAACCGGCAGTCAGATTCTGCGTCCACCAAGATACTAGGCAGCGCTCAGGCGTTTGCCATTAATTATTAAAGGCAAACAACAAGACGAACCTGTCGGGAGGCAGCTCAAATCGCTGCGTTATCGTAGCCTTCATCTTGACGACCGCGCGGGTACCAGCCAAGTCAACGGAGGACCCGTGCACCCGATGCATGATAAAAGCGCCGTGATCCATCCCGTCCTTGGACGTCTCGATAAAGTCGTCGAGCGAAATACGCCCGGTCCACGTCGTGTACACGAATGCACCCGGGTGAAATATCGAACGGAAATTCTCCCATTCCCGAGCATCCCTTCCAAGAACCGAATGAGTGAGCCGTTTAAACAACGGGGAATCCTCGCGGCCACCGGATGGTTGAAAATGATGCAGCGTACCTGTACAGCGGCCATCCCTCCGCGAGCTCGCGCAGCTTGAATCGCTCCAGAACCAGCTCGTTGGGTCCGTTATTGCGTACGGCGTTCGTGGGGTGCGTCCCGGCCGGGAGAGAGTGCAGATCAGGCGCGCGCGGCTTGTGGTTGTGGTGGTTTTCCATTTGGAGCCTCACGTTGAGACCAGCGAAAAGAAGTACGGCGGAATGAATGGTCTGGCTATAAAGGTGGCCAAGAGCGACGAGTATTTATGGCGACGCATTACCCGCCTGCTGTTATACTTATCCTTAGACTTCTCCGTGCGTAGATCGGAGCGGCAGCCAGTAAGACAGGCGTGATTGGAGTGACGTCGTCCAGGCCTCATGAATGTGACCATGTTGGGTATGTCCGTCTCGCGCGACGTATGCGCATTGTTGCCGAAGTTACCTCGAGGCTCTGACTATCGACACGATAAACCCCACCTGACGATGCACCTTTCGATAACCCTGCCAAAGTAATACATGATAAATCTTTAAACGACCAAATATCCAGGTATCCAGGTATCTGCCTTGTCCTGACGCCAAACGGCTCCGAAAACAGAGCCATAAACTCCTCACTTTTATTTTTATCCAAGGAAATCATGCATTTACTGCATGTGCTTTGGCCAATGAGTCTGAGGCGGTAATTCCTACACTGCTCAGCCCTGAGAAAGCCAAATAAAAAATTGAGGACCCACCTCCGACTCCAACTCGGGCGCGCGGTCGAATAGCCACGCGTTCGCGCCGTTCTGGATGAATCCAGACAAGTCGAAGCCATCCACGGAGAGATACGCAGAGGCGTCGAGGAAGGGCACCTGCTGCTGAAACTGCGGCTGCAGGTCGTGCTCCAGGGGCGAATGCCCACCGCCGTGGGGAGAATACCCGAAATCTGGACCGGCCCAGTCCATCGCGCCGCCTGCTGGTGGGAGCGACGGAGGAAGTGCGGGCGTCCACTGCTCTTGCCGCGGATACCCGGTGTCATGCCGTCTGGCATCATGCTGTCTGTCTGCCGCCGATCCGAACTGAAAACCAGCGGCACTATTGGCAGACATCGGAGAGGGATGCAGCTGGGGCGGCGGCGCACCAGAGAGCGAAGCCGGGGACGATAGCGCGTCGCCTGGCTGCGCCCGTATGAGCTTCGTCGAAGTCCCAAGCAGCTCCTCCGGGTTGCCCCGAATATTGGATGTGGGGAACGCCAACTTCAGAGGCGGCGGTGACCCGGCAGAGGGAGCCGACGGTTGTTGCATTTGCGTATTTCTATACGCCTCCATTGTCTGGTTTGCCTTGGCGGCAAGCCATCCGACGCGGATGGCAGCAGATTTGGCGCGCTCGCCTTCCGCGCGTTCGAACAGCTCGACGGCAGCCTGCATGCTTTCAAATGCGGCAGGCGAGAGTGGATGTGACGGCGCGACGATGACCAGGACAGCCTGGCAAACAGCAGCCGTGAAGGAGTGGAATATCCAGTACCACATCCGGCTTGTGATTGCTGACATAAAATCAGCACGTGATCGTTCCATGCTCGGCTATTTACCTGGTTGGAGTGCAAATAGTCCCCGGGCTATATTTATTATCGCCTGAGCAGCCTAGAGAAAAATTGAACATCAGTTTACATAACGAAAGCAACGCTGTTTTATTTACACCAGTGAGACTCGCAATACTTGCAGCATACCGCGAGTTGGGCAGATTCTTCGGACCCAGCATCAACGCCCGGCAGAAAGGCCCGCGGTGCAAATGCAGGAGCGTCAAAAAATACATGTTCGCAAGCGAGGCTATCTGTGCGTGCCTCCGCAGCTCCGACTCGGCGCCCAGCGCGTGCGCGGGAAGCTCCTTGACTGGATTTTTGACGGCATCGCATATTATCCAGGCAGGCAGCTGGTCGTAGTGCTCGTGGATTTCGCGGTCGAGCTGCATGATTACGGAATACGCAGGGTGCTTGACGCTGAAGACGAGATCTACGATGCGGCCGAGCAGGATGGCGAACCGGAATTTGTGCGTGTGCCAGCGGGCGTGTGACCAAGTCGAGTTGGTGACATCGGTGTCAGATGGCAGTGGCGTGTCGCACGACTGAGGCATCTCACAGTCGTCTTCGATTTTTTTAGAAAAAAAACATGGTTCAGTTTCAAAGTGAGAATCTTCAACACGCGCGGCTTACGGTGGGAATCACTTTGGGCGTACGGGCGGCCAAAGGTAAACGATTGCTGACGATGTGTGGGTTAATTTTGCGGATGGGAGCTATGTGCAGAGTTGCAGGGAGGGACCCACCAGTCGGTCATACATATGGGTCTCCCAAAATACTCGCCTCCGTTCTTCCAACTCACGTTGTGGCAAGCCCCATCGTGAGCCATCCCGATGACATCCTTGTGCCTGAATGGATCGCATAGCCATTCCCAGTACCTGCCATGCCGCGTCGCCGCCGTTCTCACCCCTGGTGCTGAGGAAGTACAACGCCATCAGGTGCAGCGTCTGAACGGCGGGGATCGTGTCGACCTTCAATGGGATGGAGAGGTTGAGCGCCGCCACGGCGAGGTCGTAGAAGTCGGACGCGCGGTTGCGCACGTTGTCAACCGGAACCGAGAGGTCGAATAAAATGCCGAGGGAAAACACCATAGAGCAAAGAGCAAGTACGTGCAGATTCGTGGGCACGTACGGGTTTACCGCGTCTGGGTAGATGGCGGGGAGGTGGACAGTGAAGAATATGTTTTCCGGTATTACCTCATACCTATATCCAACCTAGTCAGATGGCAATCAAGTTGAAAAATGAAGGACCTTGCATGAATGAGGCGTTGTCGAAGTACAGACGCGCAATTCGGACAGCCTCGTCGTGGGTAGGCAGACAACTAATCTTTGCCATTATCTCCGCTTCCACTTGGGACACACGGCGCGGGGATGTGGAAGAATCCTCTTTTCTTCAAGTGAGCCTAGAAATTGAAAATAACGGAATTCACCCACCCATACGGGAGTCTGACTGGTTCGAGTGATAAGGCAAACATTTCAGCCTGAAATTAAATTCACTGTGCTTACCAGACCGCGTGCAGCTGAACCACCGAAAGAAGATGTACTGTTGTCCTGCGAGTTACGTCTACTATGCGTTTGCCCTGTATTCATCTTCCAAAGATCGGCATTGAGATACGCTGCACCCCCCGACGGCCCCACGTATCGAGACCGGTTTTCGACGTCGATAGTCAGGGTGCCGAACCCGAGGGTAACGTCCGTGGTGTCTGCAGGCATCGGCACACTACTCGAAGCCTCGTTCTCCGTCGACGGCGAACTGGCCATGACCGGAGACGATGTGCGCTGCCGCTTCGCGCGCCCCTCGTTCACGTTGTCCTGCGACGACTCTGTCGCCGCCGCCGCCGCACCCACCCCAGACGGCCCAGGGACACTGAGACCCGCGCTGCATCCCCGTCAGCAAAACGAACGTCTGCAAGAAACGAGAGGGACCCACTTCACCAACGCAGTCTCGAGCTCTTGGATGCGCTTCGCCATCGCGTTGTCCCGCGCGACGAACATCGCGACCTCCGAGTGCGCCGAGTATCCGTGCTCGTTCTCCCCACCTGGCCCCGGCTGTTTCGGATACGCCCCAGGCAGGGACTGCTCGAGGCGCTTCAAGAACCCGCGCTTGCCCTTCTCCAGCGTCCCCGTCGGACACAGATTCGCGCATCCCCGTCTTATGCACGAGCTGCACGGGAAGACACGGTCACACCTAGGGTGCCAAGTTAGTCCTCATTCATTGCCCGCAGGCGTGTAGCACATGCATGCAGACGTACCGGAGCTTGAGCCTGCGACATTCTGCACACGAGGTTATTTGGGATTTTCGGCCGTTGGGGTTGGGACTGGCTGCGTTGGCGGATGCGTTGGCGGAGCTGGAGGTGCCTGCGGCTGGACTGGCTTCCATCGCTCGCCGCCAGTGACATCACCAATGCAGAACAAGCGGGGTTTGGATGTCTCAGGACTGGGTTTCCAGTCGGAGGGTGGCAAGAGCGAAAAAGACACACGTCTGCCACGGGCACATCAGCGGCCTTTCGGTGCGGAAATGGTTATCACCCTGGCCCAATGAGAGCGTGCGTTGAGCGGGCAAGTCATCGCTAAGGCTGCTCGTTTACTTGGCGGTGGATATAAGGGAAAAGAAAATAATAAAGTGGTACTGAGTCTAGATCTCCGCCACTCCGTCGCAACTGATGGCAGTCGGGACCTTTATGTAGTATACATCTACATCTACACATACATTTGCTATAACACCTATACTACACTTGTCCTACAAATCAACCTCGACCACGACCTCCTCTCCCTTGCCCTGGATCTCGCTCAGAGACGCGAACCCGGAAAGCCCCAGCGTCCCATCAAGGTCCGCGAGTGTGTGGCGCAGGACCTGCTCGATACCCGCCTGGCCCCCGACGATGCCGCCGTAAAGCCACGGGCGGCCCACTGGTCAGTGCCAATGTCAATATCACCATGTAAGAAACAAGAGAGTAGATAGATGCGCACATATGACGGCCTGCGCACCGAGCGCGAGGGCTTTGATAATATCGGAGCCGGTGCGAATCCCCGAGTCGAAGAGGACTGTGAGCTTCCCAGAGGCCTGAGCCTCCTTGATGACCGGCGAGCGCATGATGCGCGCGAGGGCGTAAAGCGATGGGATGGCGCCGTCCACCTGGCGGCCACCTGCAGCGCGTCGACCGGTCAGCGTAATGTTGCCTCTCAGAGAGTACTTGGGGCACGGAGGGACATACCGTGATTCGACACGATGATGCCATCGACGCCGTACCCAAGCGACTTCTCCGCGTCCGCGACGCTCTGTATGCCCTTGAGCACGAGCGGGCCGTCCCAGTTCTCGCGGATGAACCGCAGGTCCTCCCACGAGTGGAACAGTCCCGAGTTGCACTCCTTCAGCCACTCCATCCCGAGAAACACTCCGTCCCTCGCGTCCTTGTCGCCCGCGACGTACAGCCGGTCCATCTCCGCCGCGTCGTACGGGAACTTCGGGCGCGTCTTGAGTGGCTCGCGCCCGAAGCGGCCCATGAAGACGGGGTCGGACGTGCCGACCTGCACGCCGACACCGTGCGCGAAGGGGATGTACGCCGTCTCGAGGTCGTGCGGGCGCCAGCCCAGCAGCATCGTGTCGAGCGTCACAACGAGCGCGCTGAAGCCGTTCGCCTTGGCGCGCCCCAGGATGGAGAGTAGCACCTCTTTGCTCGCGGGCCAGTAGAGCTGGTACCAGCGGTGCCCGTCGCCGTTCGCCTCTGCGACGTCCTCGATGGAGCGCGAGGACGCGGTGCTCATGATGAACGGGACACCCAGCTTCTGGCCTGCCCGCGCAGGCGCGAGCTCGGCCTCTTCGCAGAAGATGCCTTGGACGCCGATGGGCGCGATGAATATGGGCGATGAGTGCTTTACCCCGAAGATCGTGGTCTGCCTCGGGGGTTAGTACCTGGCTCATAAATAAATTGAAAGGGAGACAGACCTCGAGGGTCCTGGTGGTCGCATCCACCAACATGCGGGGGACGATCCTGTACTTCTCAAAGGCCCGCAGATTGGCGCGATAGGTAGAGTTGGTACCAGCGCTCCCCCCAGCATACATGAAGGCCCCTTGACGAATACACTTAGCCACAGATTCATGGGCAGAACGATGTCCTACAGACCTGGGTAGTCCTTGAGGGTCTCTTTCGCTTTGGCCTCGATTTCCTCGAAGACGACGGTTCCAAGGGGCTGGGGAGCCTGTCTGCTGCGGTAAATGCTGAGCATGTAGCTCCCCCACTGGGATTGTGTATCGGTGGCCATTGTGTCTGTGGTAAGTAGAAGGATTGAAGGACTGAAGAAGGGTTCCAGACTCGAGAGCCTTAACTTCCCCGCACCGGCGAGCAGATCCGGAATAACTTAGACGCATAATGATTGATTGATGGCAATGACAGCTCCCGGATTCTGCACGCGACGCGCACATTGACTCTGGCATTCGAAGACGACACCATGTCAGGATCGGTGATTGGACTGAAACCCGCGATTTGGTTCAACTCAAACCAAGTTGCTAATTTTATTTTCTGTGCGGGTCAAGGCGCTATTCCAACGCTATTCTGTGATGCCAACCGATCTCATCTGCCAGTGTACGGTGTGCTGGGGTCCTGACTCTGGTGCATAAAAAGTACTGCCAGAGGACTGATTGCTCTGTACCCACTTGAAACCGGGTCCCAGAAAATCACGGCAATTCTCAGCAAAAAAACTGGTCAGAATGATATAAGTATTCAAAAGTTTGCAGTCCATATCGAGTCGCAGAGGTCGACCACCGATCCTTTGACTGGCGTCGGGCGAGGACTACATCCTAAATACCACCGTGAGTATCGCCAACAAAATTATGGCGATATCATAATAATTCCTGCATTCAATACTGTATGGCCGCAGTGACGGAAGTACCCATCCACGACTTTATGCGCCACTGCTCAACGCTCAGCGCCCAGTGCCTGGCCCCTTTTGTAGGAGGAACGTTTCGAGATATATGAGCACTCAGTGAGTTTTGAGGCAAAATCAAGGTGTGTTCGGAATATCCGGGCTACGGACTTATAGTAGTTGTTGAGCCTGAAGGACTCTGCTTTGGGTATGAAAGGTAGAGATTCAGTCCCTCATGCACATACCCAATCAATCTTCAACCGTTGTATCATGCACTGGATGAAACCTAACTTTCAAGACGATTCGAATATAACTTGAGGTGATTTTGAGATGGTATCGACGTTTTGTGTAAGATTTCCGCGTTGAAATAGGATCCAGGTATATGTATATATCCCCGAAACCAGTTAATTTCTTTCAGATCCAAGCCACACCAATGTTTGCTCTATACCACGGCAATATTTGGGCGAATTCAACAAGCCCGAGATGGCCGAAACTCAACACATGACTCGTTCTCCCAGGAAAGCATGGACTCAGTTCAGAGTATTCGTTACTTTGCTGCCCAGGGCACATGCTGATAGTTACATGTAAGTGAACGTGAATGAAGAAGCGGAAGGTGGAATGGAAGCAGACTAAAAGAATGTCTTGCCGGACACGGGCAACCTTTTCCGTTTACCTTTTTTGATTTGAACTTGAAAGAGGCTGATGTATGTCTCCGTTGGATCTCTAAGATAAATCTCATGCACCGCGTAAGAAGTAGCATTCAACATGATTTAAACACAACTTCGAGGTGATTTGGGCGGGGAGTTGACGCAGTAGAGCGTAAGAGCCATGCAACAGAAATTGGGTATGTTCACAGCTTCACGGAATGTCCAGTCTGTCATGAATCCGACCACTCTTATTCCTGGACACGCAGTTGATCTGAGAGTTGAGCTTGCAGATAGGGTGACGCTGAGATAGATAGTGTCTTGATATGCTCTTCAAATTATCTAGCCTGGATCTGTGTTTCGGTGAGAACGCTCAATAATTAGGACGGCTTGTGAAAAGTTTAATTGGCATGTAAAGACTCGAGGCCCCGTAGAATGGCGTGTATGCGACTCATGGGCAACGACGACTCGGGGCTAGACGACGATAAACGGTCCGTTAAAATTTCCGCTATTTGACATCGTGCGGTCGAGTTGTAGAGCCATGCACATGGACCAGGGGGTGCTGAGCCTGCGTAAAATTCGAAAATCGGGCAGGCTATCGTAGCGCCCAGCAGGTCGGTGGCCTGTGGATTGCCTGACTTAAACATCCGATGCATGCTGCCTGCGAGTCGAAGTTGGTGGACGTCGTGGATTGGGGTAGCGTACGGAGCAGACATGTCATGGCTGTGATGATACGGAGCAGACATGCTACCAATGCGGCGTATAGTATCTGTTGCTTTGTAAGGGGTAAAGTCGGAAGTACAGCCATCGAGAAACTCGGCCAGGCAGATGAATATTGCTTCAGAAATACGAGCAAGCCGGGAATAGGACCGTCTGGTCTCGGACAGAGGATCCGCGTCAGGTAGTTCGTCGGGAAACGCGATGGCAGTCTCTGTGGGCAGTAACGGATGTCCGAGTGGGTTTGAGAAGGCTGAATATTCGAGATTGTTGATAAGCCCTGTTTTACACAGCGCTATGACAGAAAATGTCAAGGGCGAGGAAGGGAGGTTGGCGACTGCATCGAGGATAGGTTGGAAACGCTTTGGAAGCATGATCACGGAGTCCACATGCCACAGCGCGGCTAGCACTTCATCCCGGGCATTCTCCGGCATGCCTTCAATGGGTCCAGCTTGAGAGGGTGGATGAAGCAACATCATTGGGAAGGCCTGCAATATATGATCGGTGAATTCGATTCCAAACAGGAGAAGCCCTTCAATGGCGGATTCCGATTTCCGCTGGTTAAGATAACAGATAACGGCGAGGGGTATGGGTCTTGGCTCGAGCGGTCGCCAAAAGAAGCACAACTGCCTAATGACAACATCGAACCCTTCCATGGTGTGGTCATCGGCGTCCCATCTATCTGCAGAAATAGAAAATATAACATCTGCTAATGCCTGTTCCAAGTCATGCTCCAAGGCAAAGGATGGGGCGAGGAATTCGAACGGAATCGTAGCCTGGGTTTCGGTGAAGCGGTAGGGCAGGGATTCCAAGGTGGCTGAATGGACGAGGTAATTAAACAGGATTTTATGAGGGGTGCTGGAGCAAAAGCTCTCAACAGCCTCGACAAAGTCCGCAACGACGTCAACCAAGTTCGAGGGAGAGAGTTCATATAAATATTGCCACAGCTTCATTGACATAGGAAAGTTAAAAAGCGACATCGCATCACTGTACGGTTTGACGTGCTGACGATTTGAAGTACGCCCACGCTGGACATCCGCCTCAAGGCTCTTTGCGAACGTCAAAATGTGGCCTTTAATAGAGCAAAACGTGCTCCATTTCATCAGTGCCACTGCAGAGGTCGAATAATACGACATCTCTTTCTCTTCGAGGTGGTCACCCCAGTGATCAACCAATTGAGAGAAATCTAGAGGCAGAAGGTCGCTCAGAGACTTGGGAAGAGTCTGCATGCTCGCTATAGCCCAAAAAGCCTTGTAAGAGGTGATTCGACGCCGTCTATTGCCCTCTTCAGACAACAGGCCGGTACGACAGCTGCGGAGAAGACCGGCTATGCGGGGCAGTAATTGCAGGTCCGGGTCACGCATGAGCTTCTCGATGTTACCTTGGTACATGTATCGTCTGTACAAGGGGCCCCACATTACATCGGGGAGACCCTCGACGAACGGTTCCAGCTCGATATCGTCAGCCAAGGACTTGACAGTCCACACTAACGCCCGATAATCGCGAGCGGCGCGCGCGGGGGACTCCTCCATCGCCCGGTGAGACATTGCTTCGACCATAGTCTCCGTCGACGAAGAGTCGGACGTGTCCGGCCCATTGTCTACCGTTCCTGGCGCATCGTTCACCTGCCCATGACGCCGGCGCCAGATCGCCAGGACACTTCTTGAGATACGCCAGCATGCGATCGAGAGCGGAGTGCGATAGGGACAGTCCAGGGACCATAGTGGAAGGACGGTGAAGAGCAAATAAACAGCTACCACAGTTACCAGGAGCGCGGCGGCCACAGCTGCGATAGGTACATTTATAGGGAAGAGTAAAGCGACGAGACCCGCAAAGAAGAGGACGAGGGATGCATGCAAAAGCAGCGGGATGACGTCGACGACAGTGTGCATGTTAAACCGCTTCAGCCCGTAATACAAATACGAGAAAATGCGCGCGCGGATGACGGGGGCGGAGCGTATGTCTGCCTTGTGCAAAAAATCGCGTGCCCATTGCTCGAGGAGGGTCGCGATGAGAGCACAGGTCAGACTCAAACCAAGGCTGATAAACCAAAGGGCGTTACAGGCGAGCGATGATGCCGATGGGGAGAAGTGAGCAGGCGTCGATATTTTGAAATTGCTCCCATTTGAAGCCGCTGCTAACTGTTCAGAGATTTGGGCCAGTAGCCGCACAGTAGAGTCGCCAGAATCTGGAATTAGTGTCTTGTAGCTCTCGATGATAAAGGCGGTTAGACTAGCGGAAAAAAGACCCGCCTTATTAAAATTTCCAGGAGTCAGATGTTAATATTGGTTGAATACAAAACACTTGCGAATATGAGCATTCCCTCCATGTCGCTTTTCCAGCTCTCGACCAGTGACCTGTCGTATTTCTCGGCCTCGGAAACGTACACCGCCCACAGTTTCGATGCTGCAGCTTCTTCACTGGGATCGGGGGGTTGATCATGAGCATACGTGGGATCGAAGGCTAGAGTGTACGTGTCAATGAAAACTTAAGTCAACGAGAAGATTAGACCTTTCTGTGACGAGGACATCGTGGTATGTCGACAAGACAAGAGCTGTTAAGTGCCGCTCGAGCGCTTCCGACTGCAGTGCCACTGATGCGATCTGTTGAAAAGCTTATTCGACGCTCAGCTAAATCGAGCGGCGAAAAAACCGAAGAAAAAGACAGACACTTCCAACTCGTACAGTTCCAGTCAGCCAATTGCAACGGCGCGCCATATAAATATGTACCGTCATGAGCGTCCTTTCTCAGCGTCAAGGTCTGAAGCCGTTTCCCTACATGTTTATTGTGCGCCTTCCCGACTCGGATAGCCTTCCCGTGAATAATTATCAATGCGTCTGCACTAGTAGCCGGCTGTGAGGAACGACAAATTAATCCCCCGGTCGCTACCTTAGAGATCGTTCGGCCGCAGAGTAAATCAAAGGCCCAAAATGACCTCTACCTCTGGCCGTTTATAGAGCAAAAAAATGGCTGAAAATGGCTGGAGTCGGTCTTGGATAGTAGAAATCGTGCCCCAGATTTCTTTTCTTCTTTTTTTGAAACAATATAGTCGGGAACCATGGCAGTGATGTTTTCCCGCGTCAGCTTGAAAAAAAAATAGTCCAGCGGGGTTGTGAAGTGCGAGGAAATCAGAAAATGCGGCGCGCGAGAAAATCTACATTCGTGGTTGAACCTCAAAGGCCGGTCGGATATAGAGAAAAACAGCTAAATTGGGCCGGAAATCCGACCAGCCTCCAAGGTAGTGGCCGGGGCCCTACCAGCGCATATTGGAACCGGTTAAATAGTCCACGCTAGTTAGTGTCGAATAATGTTGAATGGCTGATAAGCATTAATTCTGCTGATTCCGGGCCTAAGTCGCAGAAGTATTGTCGAAGCCGATTGTTGTCCATCTCTAAATACGTGTTGTTCCACTCCAATGCTCTCAAAATTAACGGCAGGCGATAAGGATCTGCTTCTATGTTAGTCTTGGCCGTTTCTGAGAAGGCCGTGCTGGTATATTTACTTCCGACTCACTTCCGTGTTCGGTTTTCAACTGCGGCGTGCGCGCGGAGGCATTATGCTGGCGGACCAAAGTACATCATAACCTGCGATGCCAAGACAAAGTTTTTAATTGCATCATCATGTTAGTCCTCAACATACATCTTGGCGTAACACCAGTTCAGTACTAACACCACTTCCAAAAATTGCATTTCATCCGCATCACCGCTCACAGTGGCATAATATGGGGCAGCGGGCCAATGGGAATAATGCCCGTTGGATTAATCTGCATGATGTGGTCAGTTGGTCCGAAACGCGATATCATGCGTAGGAGCGTACTTTAGGTTGAGATCCGTAGTAGCACGCCTTGATATGGTCGAAATTTGTCGATTCATGGAACGCGGGCAAGCTCCAATACAACTTGCGCAGCCAGCTAGGGGAACAAGAAGCGGTCAGAAAATCGAAAATTAATGTAAGAATGTCAGAACTCACGAGTGGATAGCGGGGTACCCGCCGCGGATCGTGCGGATGTTGCATTTGAACTGGCCGACGTACGCGGGGTCAAAACGTATCTGTTCAAGCTCAGATGATTGGAGGTGTTTGACAGACAAAAGGATGGGTACGCACGATGGTGACGAACAGCCGAACATCGGCCTCTGTGAGCTGTTCCCCAACGAGGTAGTCTTTACCTGTAAGGATCTCTTCGATCTTGTCGAGCGCGGCGAACAGCTTGACGACGGCCGTCTCGTACGCGGCTTGCTGGGTCGCAAAGCCCGAAAGGTAGACGCCGTCTGCGGTTCATGTGTCAGCAATGATAAACCGGCGCGAATACGACGCACTGTTGATGTCCGAGTACACCCATTCATTGAGCGCATCGATCTCCGCGCGGTGAGGCTCGGGATAAAGGTCTAGTTTGGCCTTGTCTGCAGGAAGCAGCTCGTTGAACCCGGAATTGAACATGCGGATGATCTCGGACGACTCGTTATTCACAACGGTGTTGAGCTTCTTGTCCCAGAGTACCGGAACAGTGAAGCTGAAACACAGTGTGAATTCCTTCATGACGCATAAATAAATAAAGAGACGAACCGAGACGCGTATTCCGGATCAGCGCGCAGGTATAGGTCTCTGATATAGCTGGAATTAAACAATGGGTCGGCTTCGGCGCCAGGGAACTCGTCGACGTTGCCGAATGGCCAGCCGTTGGTGCCCAGTCGGGGAGAAACGACCGTCAGAGCTGCGAAATTGAGTATAGACGCATGCCCAGCGAGCGGAACGTACGAATAATTTCCTCCAGTCCCTTGAGCTTCCGGACAATCAGTGTCCGAGTCGCCCAGGCTGAAACCGTTCAGATTTAAATTTGTCGTCAAATAAGAAGCGGGACATACGGCACGCATACGAGACGTATAAATGGTAGCGGTCTGCACAATGTTACCTCCGTCACGGAAAGATTATAGCCACAATACCTTTCTCAGGTGCAAACTGGCCCCCCTTCTCGATGAAGCTCCGGAAGACAGAAGCAACGCGCTTGAAGCTGCCGTCCGCCTCAGGCTTGATTTTTGAAATGTCAGTTAGCGCGGTGGTATCCCGGGTAGTCATGATGCAGCGAGAGAGGAACGCGGTGGGAATCTATTCGGAGTACAACGTGGCGTCATCGATTCCATTGACAGTTAAGTACCAAGTAGCACGAAGACTAACACTCGTGATGGCTATCACGCTCAGTAAGCGCTTCGTGCTACGAATTGAGTCAGCAGATATGGCTTTTTTTTGTGGCTTGTATGAAATTCACCCTGCAATATGGCTTCTGGCAAGCATATGTCTACGCGAAAAGCCGAAGAAGCGACAAGAGCCAAGAGCCAAGATCTAAGACAGTGCTAGAGTCTCAGAGACAATCCCACAGAAATGAGGCGTATATAACTTGATAATTCCCTGAGAATTCCGGTCCTGAAAGGCTTGTCTGTATAAGCATTACATCACCATGGTTTGAAGTGGCCTTTCGTTTACGATCCTGACAAGACAGTAAGTATGGAGATGATCAAGTTCAAGTCTCGTGTTTAACTCCGGCCGAAAGCGCCAACGACAGTGTTGTGTAAAGTTTCAGAACTGCAAGCCTCCGAATCTACAGTATCAAGCTAAAAGTATGCCATTGTATCCTTTTTTCAGCCCTGAAGGAATTGGCCTTCAGGACATGTGTCGAGTGTCAGACACAATGATGCTACCGAAATAAATGGAAACTTGGGGTAATTGCGATATTGAACTGTAGGGCCTTCAGACGACATCGTCCACTCGGATTGAGAAGGGTCTCTAAGGGTCTCTCCAGATCTACGGAGACCGGAAGCATAATGATCGGATACGACGAGAGCCTGAGGGAATGCCGCCCATCCCGGAGATGATCCTGGCGAGAACTGGAAGCAAGAATTCGCCTCGGCTTAGCGGTATACTTTATTCCGCATTCCCGGGATGCGAGGATGAGACCGAGTCTCCAGGAATAGGCACGCGGACTTTGCTGTGGGTTCGCTTCAATAGTGCGCCGAAGCGCTAGTATGTACCAAACGTCTTGTAGGTATATCATGCGCTAGCGGCAGTAAATTCAGGTTAAGTATTATCGCTCTCCAGATGGCATTTCAATGCGCAGGTCAGTGTGAAGACGAGGTATTGGGAAAGTGAGTCAGTGCCAATCCTGAACAAATAAGACCCAGATTCGGAATAGGTTGGGTTGCACAGCATTTTCGTCTAATTCTACAGCATTCTCTCCGGCTCTGGCTTCTATCTAAATCTGCTTGTTAATACCCGACCTCAATAAGACCTCAATGTCAACTTGGGGCTGTTTTTCTGGTCCTCTGTTTGGGGGGTTCGCCCCGTTTTCGCCTCGTGCCACGGTGCCGAACAGACTCAGAGTGACTCAGATCCCGCATCTTGAAGTGCCAGTGTAGAGTGAATTTAGTCATGATGCAGGGCATAGGCAAGCATTTTCTTCTCTTGTTCCCACCTCTGACTTCAGCCGTTCAGCCAGAGGAGTTGCCAGTGCCCTGTGCGCCTTTTCACTAGTAGACGTTCATTTGATCCCGCGAAGAGAGCGCACTGAAAGAGCTACATCCTGCGTTGAAACTTGAAGGATGGGACTTTGGACAGCAATTTCTTGACCCGAGTCTGTGGCCATCGCAAGACAACAAACCCTTTCTCCACAGCGGGTTCGCGCCGTGCTCCGTGCTCGACCATTCCTTCAGGTCCGGACTCCAACCCGGCTTGGCATGGTACGGCTATTGATACCGTCCTGTAGAACGATAACTGACGGAAGTTTTAACAGCCTATTTGACCACTCCATCTATATCTGTCATGCTGAGACGTGAGCTCAGGAAATGTCGTTCTGCCGACCTTTATTTACCTTACTTTCTGATGCGGCTTTTGGCGTGTCAGTGAGTGCATCGCATGCGGTTCGGGTAGTCGTAGATCGTCGCATCAGGAATTCTTTCACGACCATTTTGCCCGTTCTTATATGCGCACACTATAAGTGGTTTTGATAGCCTGGAGGCTACTTCACCGAATTGATGCTCTCCCATTTCCGAATACTTATCTTTTTTTTTTTTGGCAGTCATCAGATCACACTATATCTTGGTGTACAGCCATATGTCCCGAACGCCAAACTGACATTTCCATTCTTCAGTGATTGGATTTGGTCACCATTGGCCACTTGTCGAATTCGTGACAATTGCCATTCCTGCCTGGCTTATCTTTCCGCTCAACAGCTGTACACTTGGTGAGAGAAACATGCGGCGGCGGCAATATCCGTTCATTTAAGATTACAGCTGTCGCAGGTCCATATCCATCTCCGAACAAAATAGCAAAGAGTTGGAACGATGCAGCGCCACCACCACATTTAACTTCTAATTTGCTCGGTCTCTATACTCGGGCCGTTGCTCCTTTGTGCCGCCTGGCATCGTCATCACGGATGAATTGACCCCGCGAAGCGATGCATTTACGCCAACATTGAAAACTGAGAGGAGGAGCTGTGGAATCGTAAGTCGTGTGTCATGTTTTAAAGTGATTTTCCGGACCTTAAACCCGAATTTTTTTGTTCCGTAGGCGTGCCCGCCAGGGTTAATTGCCTATCACTCGGTGGCGTTTCTCGGAGCTTCCAATTTTTTTGTCGAGCGAACGCAATTGAAAGGTTTTTCCTTTCCGAATATGGTTTCGACATTTTTTTTTTCATTTACCTACATTTAGGCGCACGACTTTTGGCCTGTTTATTGTTCACCCAACACTTTCTCCGTTCATTTACGTTCTGGATCGCATAGCTCAAGACATGGTGTTCTCGTACCATGTGCTCCCATTGTCCCTGCAAAAACGATGAATCTAACTCCATTACCCCGCAAAAAAAAAAAAAAGACATCGCTCTGGCTATCGCTGTCATGCATTCAATCACCCTCTCCCAAATCACATTCTCCTCGTCACCCAAAATCCAAAGCCTAAGGCGGTGTTGCTTATGTGCGATCATATTGCCCTTTCAATTCGCGCGATTGCTCGTATTTCCGCCTTGCTGCCTCATTTTCGCGATTGCTGTACGCGCCGTCCGAGTCGCGATTGCCGGACGCGCATTCGCTTGCGCAAGTTCCGGCCACCCAGATCTTCGTAGCTTGGATTGTGATCAATTTTGCATTGTACCGCGGTATGTGGCTGCTGCGACTGCGCAAGACTGCGACTGCGCAAGACTACGACTGCGCAAGACTGCGATCCCATCCACTGGACAGAGGCGTTCCGCAGCACTCTTCTCGCTTCATCGTTGTCTCTATGCCTCTTGGGATTAGAGGCCTCAACAGCAGCGGTTATCTCGCATCGCGCACGTTTTGGATCAGCTCCACCAGACGTACCCCGCTCATGTTTCGACCGCGGTCGTCAGCCGCGGCGGTCTCTTGTGACTGCTGTCCCCGACGGGCTCGGAGTCAGGTCAATCGATGGATGCTCTCGTGGGTCGTTGGTACCCTGAAATTTCGACCTTGTGCTAGAAGGGGATACATCAAGATACATCTACCCAAATCGGGATGTGCTCTGGCATTTGCATTGGCTTGGAAGCTTCTTTGTCTGCAGGTTGCCGCCGTTCCCTGGACCTGTCCCCGACAACAGGGTCGTGGGCGCCCTGTCCCGCAGTCGCCGCCTGGTTCCCACGCGTGTACCCACCATCGCTCAGAAATCTCTCTCACGCACACCATTCGTTGCCTTCGACGTTTAGCCACCTACAGCACATCCGGATCCTCCCCCCCCGGTCTGCAAGGAACGAACGTTTGCGCAGTTCCCGCCACAGCGCCCGGAACCCGCTCTTTTCTTGCCACTTCGATCTATGTATTGAATTGCTGTCGTATGACCGCCGCCTGAACGACCTGAAACCGCCTGAGCGGACATGGTGGCTCTTCCCCGCTCCCCGCTCGCAGATCTCGATGAACAGATCGCACAAATGGCTCCAGTCCCAATGGATTAGAGTTCACGTCATCTCAAACAGGGAAATTTGTTTGCTCTTTTTGGTCAGTTAGACGCCCCTTGCTTCGGCTGAAGTACACCTCTCCTTCCTCAAACTTTGTCCAGACCCGGTCGCAGGAAACGACAAGGAGAACATGGGCGACTCTTTGGTCCTCTTCCTCATTGCAGACCTTCCGTCCGATGCCGAAAACGAGCGCTTGCCTCACAGCCTTCAAGCGCCTAGCTGGTCATGGAC
The DNA here is from genome assembly GCA_029378395.1 of Mycena leptocephala. Classification (NCBI taxonomy): domain Eukaryota; kingdom Fungi; phylum Basidiomycota; class Agaricomycetes; order Agaricales; family Mycenaceae; genus Mycena; species Mycena leptocephala. Next base: position 10,395 of record JARJLF010000889.1, on the reverse strand, counting down.
ATTTTCCAAAGGAGGGACTTTGCCGGAGGCACAGCCCGTTCAAATGCCATATATCTTGAGCACGCCTGTTTTCTTGGCTCCCCAAACCCTCCATCCCTTCCCGCGACGCCCCCACCCGTCCCCACCCTCATCCACTGACCAGCACTTGAGCGCCGCCTTGGCTGCGCTCTGTATCCTCTCGCCTATTACAATTACTTGGCTGCCCCCATTTCGTTCTTCTTCCTCCCCATGGGCACCGTTGTGCGTCGCGCGATGCTCTTCGGATTCTTTTGCCTCGTTGTCGTCGCCTCCGTCATGGCCGCCCCTTCTGACACTCGCCTCGTGCAGTCCATCGCGGCCAACAACACCAACATTAACAGCACCTCTATTGTACAACAGAATTCCGACGTCGCTCCTTCCTACGCTCCTTCCTACGCTCCTTCCTCTACGTCCGTCCCGGTCGTGGCCACCCCTTCCAGAATGCTTTTGGTGGAGACCATCGACAACAACAGCACCAAGATTAATGGCACAGACACCACTTCCGTCATTCAACAGCTTTCGGGCGTCGCTGCCCACGCGGCCTCCCCTGCCTCTGTCCCGGTTTCCGAGTTCATCGGCCCCCCCTCCCCACCGTCGCGCCGACCCCCTCGCAAGTTCTGATTCCGCAGCTCGACAGTTCCGCAGTACAGCAGCCCAACCCCGCGACTTCATCGGCGAGCTCCTCCGCCTTTGGTATTTTGTTAGCGGATGATGGGGGCGGGCTTTCTTCCGGTGTCCGCGTGGCCATCATCATAGGCTTTCGTGCGTTGCCCCATGTCTCTCTCTCGTGAAGACTGACTGACCCCTTTGCAAAGTCATATTCGTAGCGTGCTACGTGAGCTTCGTGTGTTTCTCGCGCGGATGCAACATCTGGCGACCGCGTTTCCCCGAGGTCCCTCCCGTACTGCCGGTCGTAATGCCAGCCGTCCGCATTACCCTGAACTTTATCCTGGCGAGGCGCGCCACGGACGTATCAACTCGACCTCCGCCCTCGCAGACGGCGACAACCCAGGCCGTCGAGAGTGTACCCATGACCAATGGAGCTGTTGAGGGTTCGGGACGGGACGGGGCGTCATCCAACCCGCGTCTATCCTCGCAAACAGCATCAACCCTGGTTTCGGGGAGTGACGCCTCCTCGGACAATGCAGTTATCAAGGATGCGGCAGACGAGGGGCCATCCGACCCACGTCTGTCGTCGCACACAGCTTCGACCATAGTGGGAAGTGAGGCCGGTCCCGACCACACGTCTGGCAACAACTCGCTTACGAACGGGACGACAATGGTGCGACCACCGCGCGCGCGGTATGCGACTTCGAGACCTAGGGCGACGCTCATGGAGATTCCTCTATGATCTTTACGACCGCCTTCACCTCCACACGACGACGCTCTAGTCCTGACATTTTCCGAGACCTTAATGTCGTGCCTTCACGTCTACTCGCTCGTGCCTTCACGTCTACTCGCTCGTGCCTTCATGCCTACTCGATCATGCCCTCATGCCTACTCAATCATGCCCTCACGTCTCCTCGATACCCTACTTCTCGTTTCCCCCGTTTCTACGGTTCCCCAGAGGCTACCGTTCTATCTTCCTTGCAATTCCCAGGTCCCTCGGTTTCGAGAGGACTCCGACCTGTTACGCACCTGAACTGTTTCGCGGCCTATTTTCTTTATCACCTACATTTATTTTCTTTTAAATCCTTCACGCTTTTCATGACGACTCGCACGCCACTTGATTATTCATGTCTTGTTTTCTTGTTTTCTATCTCCTCTCTCCTACACCCACTGCATCTACATCTGCATCTGTATATATCTCACATTACATCCGCACTCCCGTCGCATTGTTCTCGCATTGCTTTCCCTATTCTTGCAGATATTTACTTTTTTTGACTTCCTTCCTGGGATTATTTCCTTAACGATTTCACTTTTACCTTTTTCTTTCTTTCTTACGATTCGATCATTTTCCCAGCACTAGACAATTACACTATCATCACCTAATAGTGTATTCCTGGTGTAGCCTTCTGTCCAATGTAAATGTACAATTTCATCCGATCCATCCTAAGCTTCAAGTTATATTCGAGCCGCACTGTGACGTGTGTGACATTGCCTCTTTACTCCATTCTCCATCGTCCACCCGAGAGTTATCCAGGATTCTCTTCCTCTGAAGAGCTGGGATCTTGCTAGTGACCCCCGGCCAGCGGCCAAATGTCATACAATACCAAACGTGTCGCACTGGAGGGTCAGAAAGATTCTCAAAGACGAAGCTATACTTGTAATTTACTTTTTTCTGCGCAGTTGCTCTTTTCCTTGCCGGTCAAGTACGTCGCACTGTTGACCGGTATATTCGTGCTGTTTAGTTCATTTTTGCGCAAGGCAGCCTTGTTCTACACCGTGAAGGTGTGCAGGAACTTATGATCTGAGAAAATCCAAGACTAACAGCGTTCCTCTGTCGGCAGTGGGCACTTGATGAATTCCTTCCGGAGAAGAAGAAGGAAGTAAAGGCGAAGCAGTTAGAAGCTCTCAAGAGGCTAGGACACGGTGACCTTGAGCTTGACGAGTATGAGCGTATGTCCACCCAATTTCATATTCTTGTGTCGCTGAGTCAACTAAAACGCAGGGACCGTCGCGAATGAGGTGATACATCCGGACGATATAACCGTCAAATTCACAGGTGTGCCAGTTCCTCTTTGTGGTGCGTTTCACTGCTAACTAGCCCAGATATTGGTGGCCTCGACGCGATCGTGTCTTCACTGCGGGAATCCATCATCTACCCGCTCGTGTACCCCGACCTGTTCAGCTCATCTTCCCTCCTCGGGTCGCCCAAGGGCGTTCTGCTATATGGGCCCCCGGGATGCGGAAAGACGATGCTCGCCAAGGCGCTGGCGAAGGAGAGCGGTGCGACCTTCATCAACATCGCCGCGAGCGTCCTCACGAATAAGTGGTTCGGCGAGTCCAACAAGCTCGTCGCGGCACTGTTCAAGCTTGCCCGCAAGACACAGCCGAGCATCATCTTCATCGACGAGATCGACTCGTTTCTGCGGGAGCGGAGTAGCGGTGACCATGAGGTGACGGGGATGATGAAGGCTGAGTTTATGACGTGCGATACTCCCTCCATTGTGCTTCAGTACCCGGCTGACTGCGTGCTAGACAATGGGATGGCCTGCTCTCGAGCACAGACCGCATCCTTGTCCTCGGTGCGACAAATCGACCGAATGATATTGACTCGGCGATCCTGCGGCGGATGCCCAAGCGTTACGCTGTCTCGCTGCCCAACCTCGAGCAGCGGCTGAATATCCTTTCGCTGGTATGTTTGCTCTACTTTGCGAGGCCCAACTGACGACGATGCGTCACAGATCCTACAGGGGACCCCGCTGGCTCCCAACTTCCCTATGAACACCCTTGCGGAACTCACATCGGGTCTGTCTGGGTCCGACTTGCGCGAGATGTGCCGCAACGCAGCTATGGTGCCTGTACGGGAGTTTGTGCGCAAGACGAACGGCGACAAGGCGCTCCTGGATCTAGGGCAGCTTGAGGTGCGATTGATTCCTCCCGCTTCCTTATTCCCCCGGCCCATATTGATCTGTGCATGTAGGGATTCCACCTCCGGCCGCTCACAGTGGACGACTTCTTTGGCCAGAACGAGGGGCCGAGCGCGCTACCTGTGGCCGCCCCCGCTGTGCCCCTGCTACCCACAGACATTGACGACAGGTCACGGCTGGACGAGATGGACTAGAAACCGGTCTTGTCTGATTATTTGTTAGATGATTTACTGCACGCCTTCTTCTGATGTCGCTCTGTCTATCACGGTATTTAGATTTGTACTACTTTCTACTACACACTACAGAACGTAGCGCTCCATCCACTCAAGAATAATAATTCCCCGATTTTGTATCACCACGCCCAAATGCCAAGGAAGTGGTGTCCCAAATAGGCAAGTCCTCCTTCCTCTACTCTTCTCGTCTCGAAAAGACTTTGTGCAATTCGAACGACCTGACTTCGCGATGAATTGCATTCTTGATAATCCGCTGAGCCCACTCGGTGCTCCTCGCATGTCTGATCTCTGCTGTGACCTCGAAATCTCCGTTGTCCAGCTCATGAATCGCGAGATACTTGGAGACAGGCTGGTCGGCCATGAACTCGCCTGTGATTTGAGTATATTCCACAAGCTTATATCTCCTTCCTCTTTTCCATCCAGGGATCCGAGAAACCAAGTCCATGTGCTCCTTTTAGCACGAGTTATAACTGCGAAGCATCTCTATTAGGGGAAGAAACGATACTTGCCTCATCATACCTTTGCAGTTGCCTGGTCAGCGGGTGCAGTGAACGACAGCACTGTGCGCACCATTTGTTGAAGTCCTCCTCGTTCTCCGGGGCGATCTCGAAGCTCACAACTAATATATACTTGCCAGGAAGGTCTTGAGCGGTCACCTCTGGATCTAACGCAGTCCCGAGCAGGTTATACGTTCGCCGGCTGAGGCCTCTAAGGCTATACAATATTTTCCTTCCCCTCTCTGACCCGAGGGCTCCTAGCGCTGCGTACTCCTTCGAGGCGACTACATCCGGCGTCTCGACATCGTAAAGCGTAAGCCATGTTGGCGCCTGAGAATCGAAAGTTTTGTATCGGGCGGCGGTCACCTACTAAACATGTTACAGCGCGGCAGCTTTCTCGGAACGCTCGACATACAAATCCAGGTACGGTTAACCTGAGCGGGGCATGTTCATTGTCGTACCAATCTATCGTCGTGTCGGAACGTGGTTCGCCTCAGTTTCTTGGAACTCACCATTCAAGTCGTTCTCTTGAACATCCGATCCGGGTTCAAGATACACTACGATGAGGCCTTGGTTTGTATTTTGTGGTGACATGGATGAGGACGAAAAGTCCTTGCGACTTTCAGTCCCTCTTGGGATATTTGCAGTGGCCTATGATAGAGCGCCGTTTACGGACGAGAATTATCATTGGTGGGCGTCCTGGTGAGCCTGACCGGCTCCTTTCAACCTTATCCTCTTCATTTATGTCTCGCGCCAATAGTGGGAATGCTTTCCCAGGTCGAGGAATTATTTAGGCACGCTGAAAATCTCGGTCGCAGCATGGATGAATTGCATGTCATCTTCCCGCATGAGATATTTGCGATATTGGTCTTGCGGTCGGAAAACGACAAGGGGGAGAACATAATACCTAGTGGTCAATACATTGTGCGATCTACTTTCTCGGGCCATCCTTCGGTACATCGACTACGCAGTGATCTCTTGACAAGTGGAAATTCTGTCCAATCAGTACCTGAAGTACGCATGGATAGTACAGTCTACCCACCATTTATAGGTGATCATAACCGAATCATCGAGGGAGTGTGTTATCGCCGTATAACCACTAACCTCTAACCTCTAACCGTAACCCCCTAACCCAAACTTCTAACCTCCAACCCCTAACTAGCTAACCGGAACCTAACCGGATAAATGTGGAAATTGTAGCGCGCAACTCCAGGACAATCGAGTCTACCGCCCGATCAGGAGCTTCGGGATGAGAAATACGGTGGGGAAATTGTCGATCGCGCTTGTACCGACAGTATCGTAGCTTGTGAAAATTTAAGTTCAAGATATGAACTCGGCTTTACATACCCATCAAGAAAAAGTAGACTATGCATATCGAGAGAGGACTACACACCGTTCAGCAACGCCAAAAGTCGGAGAGGATTTTTCGCAAACCATTATGTTTCCTTTATCGTCTCGATCGGACATTTCGGCGGCGAATTCGACGACAGACCAATCTGGGTCACTGTTCTTGTATGTCCACAGCATCCAAGAGTCAAATTTTGGGTCAATACATGCCCGCCGCTACGGAGCAATTGGACTCTCTGGGATCTCGACGGGTGTAGAATGAACTGTCAGCTTGCCTCTGAGGCTCGCGGGAGAACCTTGATCGCAACCGCGCCATGAGCGGCAAATTGAGCGTTTAGTCCAACTGGCTGGACCAGTTAACAAGTTTTTCACAAGATCGACGAGTGCTTATTGGGATTGAGAGCGGATACATGACCATACGGACAAGTGGTCGATGAATCCTTTGCGCCGGAGATTCTCTACTAAGTTAGTAAGTATACCCATGCCGTCTCCTCCGTACTTAGGCGGCGGAGATATTTATTTGTCTGGCATATAGGTTGAGAAAAGGCCTAGGTCTCTGTATTTGTTCAACCGACTCACCCTTACAAGTTCCCAGAGCAAACACGATATCGCAAAAGCTGAAGTATGGATCGAATGTGTCCTCAGCCAGCTCTTGGAAAATCATGAGAAAAAAATTGGGCTGAAACCTGAGGTGCGATTCTGAAGGCTGGCATGTAGAGACACTTGGTCCCGAGTGGAAGTCCGCACCCAATGAACGTTGACGACAAGTTAGGCTCGTCCCCATCCGGTATTCAGCACAACAGATGCAAACCCATCACTCGCCAAGGCTCGCAACGCTGAATACCGGCTGGGCCCTCTCGGCACACTTTTGGCTGATGAAAATTCCCCCGCCATTTGAAGGGCTCGGACTTAGAAAAAATTGACCTCGCAGGACCCTCCAATTATTGTTCTCAGCTGTGGAACCTGTTCCATGAACTTAAAGCCCACCAATTGATGCCCCATATTCTGTTGATACATACTATGCATTAATTTTGCTCAAAACATGCATCTGTCGTCGTCGCTGTCGACGACGACGACGACACCCTATATTTCACCCAAAAAACAAATTGGGCTCATTCGATAGAGAATTCAAAACCATTCATGCCTAACATACTTTGTTGGGGGTCAATTTTTCGAGATTATACGACGAAGTCCGAGCCCTTCAAATGGCGGGGAAATTTCCATCAGCCAAAACAGCGCCGAGAGGGCCCAGTCCGCTAGCGGTTGATCGCTGTGTTGTGGTTCTCTTTGTCTGATTGTTGGCTTTGTTTGCTGATCTTCCCGATTCAGTCTTGTGTCCGGTTTGTCTGTCTGATCAATCCGTTAGCGTCGACTGGTTACGAGTCTAACGACAAGTTGTTGATGCCAAGTGATCTTTCGATCAATGTCCGTTTTTCAGACTCCGACCGGGTGTTTCCGTGCAAAGTGAACATATATTGCACTACCGTTCAAGCTTGAGTACGACAATCGAAGCACGACAGCTTTCAAACTTCATGAAGTATCGTAATTACGAGTGTTGGATTTGTAAAGATGTACAATTTTCAGCTATGTATCGGAGCCGCGCTTTTCTGGTTCAACTACGTGTCACCATCTGGATTATTCAACTTCATCATCATTATTGAACGTGCGCAATAAGTAGAGACTGTACCGCGTTGAAGTACGTACGTACGACCAAGATCCAGACAGAGAGATGCAAATATCGATCGGATACACATTCGGTGTTCATGGATATCAAGCGACTGAGATAGAATTTGGATGAGCCCAGCGCCAACATAGTGAATTCCGGCGTTTTATGCGCCCACTGATGTTAAATAAATCACTCTTGCCTTGGACGTCCAGCGACGTGCACGTTCTTCTGGATGTCAGATATTTTGGTGGTGTTTTGCCGAAGAGCTCGGCAGAGCGGATTGCGGAATTGAGAGTTAAACCACCACGACCGGGTGCTTGGTTAACGGGGATACCGGGGCAGAGGACTGGTTGATGCTCCTGCGAGTGGCCGCTCAATTTCGCCGACTCTTTGTCTCTTGCTATGTCAATTCCGCGGCGTACAACGAAATCAGGAAGGAAATAGAGAAAGAAATGGATTACTGGACGCATTCGGGAGCTATTGTAAGATAAAAGTGGTATCCAGAAAGTGGGGGTTATATTTAGGTAGGGGACGCTACATACGGATGTTGATTCATTACTGAGCTAGTGTTAACTTGAAGCTACTGGAGCGGACTCGCTAAAAGCCGGATACTCGGGCAAAACCCACCCACCCCTCTCCTCCGGAAGCACAGCCTGGAAGAATTTGTCGATCCTGAGCGTCGACGCAACGCTCATGATCGTCTGCGTGAACCATATCGCCGTGGTACTCTTGGCGAATATGAGCTTCAGCGCCAACGGGGAGATCTTTTGGATTTCGTTCACGAAGGGCCGGAGCGTGGTGTCGTAGTTCTTGAGTGCCTGAGGGACATCGTCCGGCGAGCGCGAGAGCTCTCCAGCGAGGACATACGCGCCTACGAATGCGGAGGTCGTCCCCATGCCTGTCATCGGACTTGGACAGTGTGCGGCATCGCCCAGAAGGACGACACGGCCCTTCGACCACGTGTGGGTCTTCACCTGCCCAATCTCCTGCATGTAGAAATCGGGGGTCGTCTTGGCGCCTTGCAGGATGCGCGGAACCTCCCATTCGGCGACGTCCGCAAAGTCCTCCACCAGCGCGGCCTTCTGGGCTGCGATGTCTTGTTTGAGAATGTTCCGTAAGCGCTCCTGGCCGTCCTCCGTTGATGGCATAGTGAATAGATATGCCTGCATGAGGTCGGCACGGTTATCACAGCGTGTCATGGCAGCGCGACGATTCGGTATCTGCATGGCCTTCATGAGCTTTTGAGCCTCGGGCTGGGGAGTGCGCGGGATGGAGAAGTAGGCAGCGAAGAGACCGAGGGAGTGGAACGAGTTAGGAGCATCGGCACCGAGCATTTGACGTCGGAGACGTGAGTTCTGGCCGTCGGCACCGACGAGCAGGTCGTACGAGGCGGAGGTGTTGTCGGAGAAGTGGACTGTGACGGACGAGGAATCGGGGCTTTGGTCGAAGGACTTGACCGACACGCCAAATATGTAGGTCGTGCGATCCTTGGTTGCGTCGTAGAGGACGCGACAGAGATCTCCACGCATGATTTCGAATTCGGAGGTGAAGGCCTGTCGCCCTTTGCCCGATTTCTGGTGACGGCGAGTGTCAGTTGGGTAACAGTAGAGTGAAGTATTTATTTACTAACATTCGCCAGGAAGACGGCGCGCGACTTTCCATTATAGTCTAGGATGGCCGTGCCATCTTCGTCGACACATACATCCCTGATGGCTTGCTCGAGGCCCATATGGCGGATAACTTGAATGCCTTGGGCACGGCAGTCGATTTGCTGTCCGCCGGTGCGCAAGGTTGGGGAATATTCGACAACGGTGACCTTATGGCCGAGGCGGTTGAGCCAGAATGCCAGAGCCGGGCCAGCTACTCCGGCGCCGGAGATGAGGATGTTGAGAGATGACATTCGAGCGGATGTCTTGAGTACAATGACCAGTCATTTTGGGGGGCATCGTTAATTTATATCTGGATTCTGGCTGCGCGTTTTGTCGGCAGACAGTTGATTGGATTTGACAAGAATTTGAGCTGCGTAAATCGAGCTGCGTAATCGGCTGATAGGCTTGAACCAACCGCTCGCCAATCGGTCAAGTTTTTCCCGCCGGCCATTGATCGATTGTCATCAATTCCCTGGCACTCCAAAAACTAGGGCTCCAACCCGTCCGTTAAACGGGACGGCCGTCGAAAAAACGGACATTTATTTCGACGGGACGGGTATACCCGTCCGTCAGAGCGCTGTTGGGAGGCTAGGAACGGATGGGTCCCGTCTGTCACGGCCGTTTCAACGGGTTACACCCGTAAACTGGCAGTTCCAATTGTGGGACCGCGTCAGTATAATATATCTTCCTCCTCCTCCCGTCCCGTCATTAACGGCCGCTTTGGGCCGGGTTGACGGGTCTTAGCAGACACAAATCGCGACAAGTATATGTATTAGTAGGTCTAAAAATATTTCTAATCTTCCCCGGCTGCCTTCTTAAGTGCCTCCCGCACCGCGCGTAACCTAGATTTGGTGAACATCGAGGTTTGCATAGTCTCCGTCTTCAAGCTCGCGTGATGAAGCCTAATTGTGTTGCAGCAGCCGGAGAAAATGTGCTCAACAGCAACGGCTGAGCCTTGAAAAATGGAGTCAGCAGGATGAAATGATAAATTTGAGACAGAAACATACCAGGAATCCACTTCCTGATAGTGCCTTGAAAACCCCGTCGAACCCGTCAAACGGGCGGGAACGGGTACCCCGTCAACGGGTCAACCCGTCCCGTACCCGCCCCGTTTCAGTGTCGCCTCTCAGTCCCCGACGGACGGGTTCCGTCCCGCCCGTCCTGCCCGTGAACCCGTCGAAAACGGGTACGGGTTGGAGCCCTACCAAAAACGACTGGTTCGAGTCTAATCGGCTGACGACCCCGCCGCCCGCCGATGCCGTGCAGCAAACCTTCGCGCGCTGCATGAGCGTCGGGCTTGGCTTACAATCCGTTGAGAACGAGTCAACTGTATATGAGAACTTGAAGCATGCGAATGGAAGTTTGGAACTGGTCTGGTCGCATTAAGCGAGTTGATGGCAATATGATCATTCCCATCAATTCGGCATCGCACAGCCGATCGCGTATTTTAAC
>JARJLF010000888.1:0-121529 GCA_029378395.1 Mycena leptocephala | reverse complement strand
GGGTGCATATTTAGTCCGCAGAAATGAATGGAGCGATGTTTCATGATAGGATTGCAGCCTTTAGGGTCATTCCGTATGAAGCGCGTTACAGTATACAACTGCCGGCGAATATTCAAAAGTTCATTGATATTTCCGAGAAAACCTTGCAAGAACTTGTTAACCAAGATGACCCAGCGTCTGATTCAAAGAAAGCTAAGAAGAAGTACAAAGGCAAAGATCTGCAATTCGACAAAGTACGACTGCGGGTAACACCAGAAGACTTCGAAGAACCTGAGACTTCAGAATCAGAGGCGGATGAGGAAGAAGAACCGTTTGGACTAGACGCCGTGGCCGAAGATACGGGCCCGCGGTTCTCCAAACGAGTTCGGAACAAGGCCGCGGTGTCTACATGACGACGGTTCCAGTGAAACTAGGATCGTAGGTCAAGCCCGCAGTAGTGTCAAAAAGAAATGAAAGACGAACGTATAAGTTTCGGTTGCAAGACCTTCTCCGTTGGGAGACAACTGCTCGATACGCTCGCGGCAATAATCCAGGACGCGCTCATCGTAATTCAGCTGAGCGAACTGGACAGATAAACGGCGTACGGCCTCGGCATCGGTCTGAGCCATGATCTTTTGCTTGATCTGGCGACGAGCGCGGTTGAAATGCTGACGCGTGAGGTATCGAGCCGCGGCCTCAGAATGCGGAAGAAGTTCATCCAAGGTGAACTTGTCGCGACCGAACGGGAAACCTGGGTAGTGAATTAGCCAGGAAGACGAGCTGTGATTAAGGAACGCACCTAAAATGATACTGCTTCGGTTACGCTCGACGAAACTGAGCCAGGAAGCGACCTCGTTCATGGGGCAATCCGAAATCAAGCGGCGTTCGCAATAGTGACAGCAACGAAGCCAGGAATACATTGTGCAAGGCAAATTGTCTCTAAGACAATAAGGGCACGGTGTTATAGACTGGGGAATGACGGTTTCAGCGCCGCGGTGACTCCGTGGTATAAAGGATCGACATACAATGGAATCCTCGAGCAGATACAAGCAATATTCGACCAACTCCTCACGCGGGAACACCATGATGGCTGAGCGCGGTGTGATGGACGAACGGGGAGGACACGAGAAACATGAAAGGAATAACAGTGGGATTTATAGGACCGCGGTCAGACCGCGGTGGCTTAGAAACCAATGAAACCGATCATGCTGTCCGAAACCATTTAAATTGCTACGGTAAGGGGGACAACGTCGATCGAGAAACAGTGTGGCTATTGGAAATCCAGCCGCGGTGACGCCGCGGGCCTGGTGAAACAATAACTACATTACAGTGCGAAAAGTAATACTGCGTCATAAAGTCAGAAGAACGCTCGGAAGAGTAGAACAGAGAACGCACACGACAGGGGTGTTAACATCAGTGACGATTGGGACTCCAGTGGCGTTTGCTAGGTCGATCATGCGCATAGCAATAAGTCCAAGGGCTTCGTCACTATACTTAAGCCAAGTCCACTCGTCAAGCATCTCGCGAAGTACCGCGGGGTCGCTGATGGTGTCCAACTTCCTGCGATACTCCTCGGAAGTGCGAACATAATACTTGCGACGAAGCTGGTTAAACACCGCGGGGACGCGGGGCAGCAATTGGTCAAGGGTAAAAACGTCGCGACCGAAGGGGAACTCTGTTAAACAAATTAGCGAGTCGTTTCAAATAAAAAGTAAAGTAAAGTGACCTGCGATAATGTCGACGCGACGCTGCTGCACGAAGTCATTGAACCTCGAAAGTTGGCAGCTATAGCAGTTCCTTAAAAGGCGCCGCTCGCACCAGTGACAGCCGCGGCCCCATGAATAAATGAGGCAGGTAAGGTTATCACGAATGCAGTTATCGCAGCGATTCGCCGCCTGTGTTGGTCGATTAGACTAAGACATGGATGGTGAGCAAGACAAGTACCTTTGCATCTTGAAGCATATAGAGAGTGTAACGTTCGAGTTCATCTCTAGGGAAAGGCATTTGGGAAGCAAAGACGAGGAATGATTTAGTACCGAGAAATTTGGGGTTTTTATACGCCGCGGCGGCGCCGCGGTGACTTAGAAACGACTGAAACCGATCGGACTTGGCAACCAATTGATATGTCAAGTACTACTAAAACATTGATATCGAGGGAAACTCGGAGCGGTCCTGGAAGGACGTGAAGAGAAATATAGTCCGTGAACATACAGTTGAGTGTACGAAAGTAACCTGTTGAAGGTCACGGATAGAGAGATTGGAGAAAGTAGCTACGGTCGAGAAACGAATATGAAATGAGGGTGTGATGTAGGGATCGGTGGATCTGGAAACAGAAACATCAGACAAATATGTCGCACCGCGGTCGGGTAAAAACGTACCAATAATAGACCGCGGGCTATTCGGCGTCCATTTCATCGTGAAAATCGTCCAACTCAGCTTTGTTGGCGGCGATCTCCTCCAGGTAGAACTTGCGCAAGGACATGAAATGCTTAATGCGGTAGCCACAGATGAAGGCTTGGCGTTTAAGCTCCTTGTGGCGATCTTGGTGCATGCGCTCGCTAGTAACTGCGAAGTCCTCAGACTCTACGAGATCGCGAGCACGCTTGATGGTACCTGAGGACACGTCGGAGGTTGGGTTGGCTACGAAATCCAATTAGAAAAAGCCAAGTGTTGGTTTCGGCAAGAAAAACGCACATGGGACTTCATACTCTTGATCAGCGTCATATACATGAGCACTGCGATGGCGACGACGCTTGCGCGATGTTTCAATGACAACGGAGGGTGAAGGATCAGCGTCCTAGGATTAAGCAAGTTTTAAAAGCAGGTCGTGCAGAAAAGTAGGATTTGCGCACGGTAATGATGAATTTGGGCTCCATCTATGAAACATGAGATGTGAGCTCTAATGAAATCGTAAACGCCAAAGCACATACCTTTTTCTTGCGCTTCTGGGCTTCAGCTTTCTCCTCCGCGGCGGTTTTCTTGAGAGTAATACCGACGTCGTCAGTATAATTATGACGAATAGAAAAGTCTGCAAAAACCTTGCGCACAACCTCAGCGAAAGGGAGCTCGACGGGTTCGTCAATAACGATAACGTCGACTTCCTTGGAAGAACCGGACTTGGAAGCTTTGGACTTAGCCTCCTGGTCGTGAATTTTGCGCGCCTTGTTCTTTAAGATACAATTGGAGTCAAGATGATTGATTCCAGCGCAATAAGTGCAACAAATAATCTGTGGAAACGGAAATCAGCGACGAGCAGATAATCAATGGGAAAGGTTGAACACCTTGTCCAGCTTCTCGGTCGTGTTGCTCTTGGAAAAGTGGAGACCGGCAGGAACAGCGCCAGAACCAGCGCGCGACTCCGCGGGGCCCGTAATAACGGCCGCGGGCAGAAGCGAAATGGTGGAAGACGCCTCCTGGTCCACGTCCATCTTAAGATCAATGAGTTTTTGCATGATCCAGTGAAGTCCTATAAGGAAAAGAGTACCTCGTTAGCAGGAGCAGTTGCGGAGACTTCGTCCGACACACTCTTGTCATCGCCGGACTCAGGTTCCGTCTCGACAGTCGCAGAGGATTTAATAATCTATGAAATTGCGATTTAAGAGATGTGAACGCAAAAGATGGGATAAAGGAAACGCACCTTCTTGCCGACCTTAGTGCCGACAGCGGGCTGAGGTTTCTTACTCTTCAGCGACTCACGATGCGCCTCGTAAGTCTCTAGCATTTTGTAGAGCTGGGACATAGAGTGAGCGGGAGCGGAGAAGGTTTTGGCCTTGATCCCCTCCTTGCAGAAGTCGCGGAGCCAATAGAGCCGTTCTTTCGAAGCATGGCGAGTTGGGTCCACCAAGCTGCTCGTGTAAGGGACGATTCCCATCTAAAGAAATAATTAGACAAGCGCCGCGGTGGTACCGCGGTGACTCACACTACGATCGAGCGAGGTATGGGTTTGGCGATTGATAGAGCCAGCACTGAGCTTTTTCTCGACCATCTCCTGGAGGGTGATGGAGGACTCGTCAAAAGCATCGTACGCCTGGTCGACCGCGGAAGTGGCATGCTCAGGTGGCGAAGGCGCCATGAAGCTATGGGTCGTAGGATTGAGAGACAAAGTTAAAACCAAGAAACTATAGGCTTTTATAGATTTCTAGGATGTTAGAATGCAGTAATGCGTCTAGAGTCTAGGAATTTGTGAACGCATGGGTGCGAAAAAGATACGCATGGCACTGTAAATCTTCTGACACGCCAAGAATCGTAACCGAGGACGGTTATTTATTTTTAGTGGGGGGGAGAGGGCACAGAGGCCAGGAAAGGATTGCGCAGACATGCGGATGGTCGTGAGACGTCAAGCCTAGATTGAAGTCCATCGTGGACATGTGTGAAATTTTCGGATTTATCACTCAACGCAGTAACCTGAAGAGGGTTGATATTGATGATCGGACTACACCGAAGTTACGCGAAGTCAGCTGTTGATGGACTTTAACCACATTTGGGTGAAAGGTCTACAACGCTTTGACCGCGAAGCATGATGTCCTCCTTGAAACAAGGAGACCGCGGCAGTTTGAAGTCACATATGTACAGTGGATAGGGAAAAGTATACGCCGCGGTGGGTCAACGTGACCGCGGTGCACATGGATTGGCCGCGGTTCCAGTAAAGACGCGGGAGATTTGAAGGATTTCAAATTTCACGACCAGCAAGTAAAATCTAAAGATTGTAAAAGCCATACTAAGGACTGTGTTTAGTAGTTCTCGAAAGAGGATAGCTGCGCGGCGTCTAAGGAATGAAGGATTTTACGAACTTAATACATTTTACTGAAAAATCGAATTTTGACTTAAAATCAATCTATCTTTAAAAGTGGTTGATGGTTAACGTCAGACGCTTATCTCAGCCAAGGACTTAGGTGTTTCAAGAGAAAGATCAAGTACGAGATTCGATTTGGTCAAGAAATCATTACAGGACTACTATTCTAGTTAAGAATTATACGAAACCAGCTTTTGTTAACTAGAAAAAGTATCCTGCAAGTCAAGAAAACAAGTTGCGATTGATATAGCTATTTTGAGTCCGTAAAAGGCTCGAGTTACGTTGATCAAAAAGAAAAGAAAATTCACGCCGCCCCACTACCAGACTGTCCCGAGTTCCCCCTTGCCCGGAGAATGAGGGAGGGTCGGCCGCGGACGCCGCTTGACGCAGCGGATGGTTGCCGCGGGGAGTCCTGGCTGAATTCGGACGGGTAATGAAGCAAGTTCCCGGGGACCGAACGGACGAGCGACGAGATAGAATGGTATCCCGCGGAGGCGCTAGTTGGGACTGAACCAGCCGCGGAGGCGTTGGTTGGCGCGGCGGAGGAGCATTGGAGGGCACTAAAGAGACGGGTTGACTGCATAAGTCTCCGGCGACGCGTGCGGCTGCGATGGGGCAGCAGGCACGGGCGCGGAGGGGGATGCAGGTCGCCAGTCGGTCTTCGGCCGCGGAGGGCGCGACGTAGGGTTGTCCGGCGAATATCGACGAGCGGTGCCCCGAGATGGAGGGTAAATCCATATACGAAGGCGCGTTGGTCAGGAGAGGTGGTTCCTCGGGGACATAATACTCGTTGGTAGTAGTAGGGTCGCCAGGAGTCCTTCTCGCACGAATGTCGGACGTCGGGTTTTGCTCGAGGTGCTGCAATTCCAGTACTGGGTGCGGGCGCGTAGCGCGAATTCGCTCGGAAAGGCCTTCGAGAAGCTGAATATCGCCGGGATTTTCAAAGATAAAGCGAACGTAGTTCCTGAGGAAGGATGTCGTTTATATTGGAAAACCGGAGGACGACCTTCGTCCAGCGCCAACTCGAGACGGTTAGTCAAGCGAGCGAGCTGGGCGTAAACGAAGTCGCAGTCACGGCGGTGTTCAATAGCGGCAGCAAGGCACGGGACAAAACTAAGCCAGAATGTGTTAGCAAGGCAAAAAAAAATTGTGGAACGATACGCACCTCGGGGCCCAGATTCATCATGGGGCGAAGCTCTTCGATATTCTGAAGGAAGCGCGTGGGGTTCGCGACGATTGAACAATTATGTTTGCCGGTGTGGCATTCCTCGCAAGATGAATTCATACCACGAAAGTGGCAGCGCTTTTTCGAGTTGATGCATGTGTGGCATTTGAAAGGCGCCTGCGAATAAAGAGCGGGGACGAGTCCATCCTGCACGAAGCTGGTGGGACCAGCTGCGTGGCGGGAAGGGGCTGCGCGTTTCCTTCACCAGTCTACATGGGAACTTGGATAAGTTTCCGGAAGAAGAAAAGATAAAGTATTAACGTACCCGCCCGGAGGGTTCGACAGCATCTCGTGAAGCATGTCAACACGCAAGGTGTGGGGCGTCTCCTGGATGGGTGCCGCGGCAGGCGTCGGAATGGGCGGAGGCAGCGGCTGCGGTTGGTACGACGAGATCGAGGGGTCGCGTTTGCGCTGGCAAACGAGATCAGTGACTTGAAAAAGAGACCGAAACAGTGAGACTTACCTTGAGATCGCTCGAAGGGACGGCCACGTAAGGCCCGGCATCTTGGACAGGACTACTTTGGAAGACGACGCCACAGGTTGAGTCTTGCCAGGGGAAGGAGTGGCACGAGATTTGCTAGAAGATGCGACGGGCTGTGGAGGAGGAGAAGACTGGAGAGCGGCTACTTCGCGACGAAGTCTTTTGGGCGCAGGTGGCTCGTCTTCTTCCTCGTCGTCACGACCGACAGCGGACTCATCATCCACGTCAACCACGAGGGAGCTTCGTCCATCTCGTCTTCCGAGAGGACGAACGCCGACTCAGCCTCTGGCATGCGAATACGCGGCAGGACGAACGCGGTGGTAGCAGGCTGTAGATTATGCTGGACCTAAATTGAATTAAGTCAGTTTAAGGAAAACCCGGCGAGACAGCTATAAAAACTCACCCGTAGTTTTCGCATGTCGGAAGTAAAATGTTCAGCAGGTCGGCAAACTCGGGCTCCTTGATGTATTTCGAGTGAATGTCCACAGCAAATTTAGTGGCTTTGGCGACAGAGTACAGGAAAGAGATGTGTTTGCCGTAGACCATGGGGTCGTGGCGAAGGAACTCTTGCTGGAAAAGTCACAAGCAGTTAGTTTGATATAAAGAAAGCAAAGCAAGGACTGACGAAGTGAGGAAGGGCTTCGCGCAAGATGTTGCGACAGTCTTGGGAGGGCACTCGCGGATGGAGACCTCGGCGAACAAGGACACCAGGCGTCTGCAGGCATCGTTGTCGAAGAAAGACCAGGCCGCGGAACGCGGCTCAGCCAAACTCAGTGTTTCCCCCGGGAAATCGTCGGTGTCGGCGGGGCCAGTAACGGTTTGCCGCGCGGGTTTTAGCGACAGCCTTGCGAGAGCCTTGACCGCCGGACTTCTTTGCTTAGGGGCCGTTTGTTTGGAGCCATGAGTAGAGAGAGTGCGAGCGAAGGGACCGCGCGGCGGCCAGCGAGATGAAAGACAAGAGAAAGCGATGGAATGCGCTGGAAGGTTACGAGATGCTGCGCAAAGTGGGTGGCTTTGATTCTGATTGGTCGCGCCCGAGCGTGATGCAAGAAGACGGAAGCTCACTTAATTAGAGCTTATGATAATTTTGGAAAAATTAGAGTTCTAAGCGCAGGGTCAACTCAATACAAGGAAGCTCTTGCGCAGCATTGTAAATGAGGACCGCGGTAGAGTTTTGGAGGGCCGCGGCGAGGTTTCCGAAGCGTTCTAAAGCAAAGACAAAGTAATAGGAGAAGTTTTGAGACAAGCAAAGTCTCGCCAAGCCCCTATTAGTACTTTGATGGCAAAATGAAGATCTGCAGAAGCATGTCGTAATGATCGGGGATCACACAGCATACCGCAGACACTTTGTGTCAAGTCATTTTTGGTTCCGTGGCAACTTGGAAGTGCACCGCGCTGGAATCTGTGGCCAAAAGTCCAAAGAAGGGCTGGAAAATTTGAACTTGAAAAGGTTATTCAGCAGGCAAAATTAAAATCATAACGTTCGCGTGGAGATATCATCCCGCGGGCTACTAAACATCAGAAAGCGAATGGCGCAGACTGACGACCGGGGACGGTCGAGATTTAGTAAAGGGGAGATGAGACGGCGCAACACCAAATGCACGTCCTCTAGCTATTTTTGCGCTTATAAACACATCATGAAAGGCGCAAGGTAGTTTCAGTGCTATACAATATATCTGTATACCTGAACTCTGTTAGGTGATATAAAGGAGAGTCAGAGCGAGCTCCGACTACTGACTGTAGTATTCAGAGCACGACCACGGTGACGCCGCGGCGTGTTGTACTTTGAATACACTACCAAGGAGATATACCCATAATAGCCTATAACCTATTCAAGGGATTTATTCCTATAAAAGCGACCCAGAGACTGCATAGATGAAGTGGCGAGACTTGACATGTTGCGCGGTACATTAAACTGCGAAGGAGAGCTGCCGCGGTGCCACCGCGGCGCCTCTCTGCCAAAGACATAGTTGTGTTAACGGTTACATTATGGAGGAAAGCGGCCGCGGTCCTACCGCGGCGTCCCATAACTGTGTATAACCTACCGCGGAGCCTACTAACGGACCGCGGTCGAGCATAGATCCATTGTTACCCTAAGACAGGGAACTGCCAAAGCGATCGGACGATCACGTGGTGCCGCGGCGCGACGCAACCTGTCAAATCAAAGACACACAAGTCCTAATTCGGATTCTAGCGATCGGATTCAGGCACTCCGGTACTTCGCGGGCCAAGCACTGCCCGCGGCCGGATCCACCAAAGACAAGCACGAGGAGGACTGTATTGAAAAGGCTGGGTTCAACCCCAGGCCGGCGCGGCATCGTACTGCGGGTGCGGAAGGCACCGCGGTATTGCCAATATACCAAATATAGACCGCGGGGGTCAAAACCGACGATCTCCCGGCACCAAGAGCATGCGGGATCGACGAAGAACCACGAGGGAACGAACCTACATGACCAAGCACCACATCTCAGTTACCATATCTAGTTTATCTCCTTTTGTTTGTACTATTACTATAAAAGCAGCCTGTAGAACCCGCATACAGCCAGTTCATCGCACCGTCTATCGGCGTGGGTGTCCTCAGGCATATTTCGCGGAGATTCGTTTACTATCTCTGTTTGTAACTTGTCTATAAATTGAAGTTGGTTGTTGGCTCGAATTGTCAAGCAAGGGACTCATCAGTTAAGCTTCAAACGGTTAACCACCTGAGAATTGGTTGTGACTTGTCAGCTGCTTTGCCTTCACACTCGTCAGGGAGAGTCCTGTCATTAGCTGTTGGATCGATTAGTTGGACTTTGCAGTCAACGCTTAAGCCGTTACCATAAAAGTGAAGGAAACGTCCCTAAACGAGGACAAGTTTAGGTCTGCTGTACGGGAGAGTCCTGCAGTAAAGAGAATTGCCAAGGAAGAAACAGCTTGCCTCATTATAGCAATTGGAATCGGCCATTGCTGGGGATATTTTGTGAACACCAAGTACAAACTCTGCCCTGAAGTGATAGAACTATCTTTATAGTCACTACCTTCTTGTATCCGTCTCATACAAACGTTCATCCAACGCCGCGGCGGAAAGATAACTGCTGTAATTTGCCAAGTGAAGTGCCGCGGGGACTTTGTTAGTGCCTCATAGTACTTGTTTCGTTGTTAACTGTACAATCCAAACCTGCTGGCCGCATACTACGGTCCGGACCCGAACTCACTAAGGATTGCGCTAGTCTTTTGGGAGTGATAAGATATTGTTTGTGTGGTTTTAGTGTTGTTTCCACAACACGCTATAACTAGCATATTCAAGACGTATTGTAAGCGCACCGTTTCACTGCCATTCTGAGCCAATGCCCTACTTGAAGACAAAATGAACAGAATTCCAGCTACCATTCGTCTGTAATTACAAACAGTCTCTCAAAACTCTTTCCTTGATAATAAATCTCACCACATCTGAAATAACTGGACGGTGCTGTTTGTCTGAAGACCAACATTTTGCAATGAAATTCCAGCAGGAGTTGGTAATAAGGTCACCCGGTGGTCTCTCTGGATGCTGTCGCAACTGAACTACAAGGTTGAAGATCTCCATGTCTTTCTTGTCATGGAATGGGACATGTCCCGAGAGAACCTGCAAGAGAAATTGAGTCAACAGAACAACACCATCTCCAGCTGAAGTCACTCACATGATATAGAACACCACCAAGTGAATAGATGTCGCTTTCATACCCTTTCACAGGCTGAAAGTTGGTATCTTCCCAGGTAGGCACCAGTTCAGGTGCAGCCCAGCGCAATGCACCACCACCAGCAATTGTAGTTGTCATGTAGGATGTACCAACAAACTCGTCAACCAGAAATGACATCCCAAAGTCTGACAGAACAGCATTGTGTTTGCTGTCTAGCAGTATGTTTGCCTACAAATATGGATGAGGTGCCAGTTGGTATGCACTCGGCAGAACTCACTGTGGTCAAGTCACCATGGACAATCCGGTTGTTGTGCACTTTGTATCAAAAAAAGTTAGCAGCAGCCAAACAGAACCCTTTGACTTACAATACTGGAGGCCATCTACAATTTCATTAAGCTGCAGAACAGTTAGATAGAATCAGTATATGAAGGAATAAAAAAACATAACACACAAATTTGAGCTTCTCTTCAATCCCCAAGGTACTCGCATGTTTCTGGAGGTGACTGTTGAGTGGACCACCCTCCATCCAGGGAGAAATCATGGACATATATTCTCCGTGATCAAAAGAGATCCCAAGGAGAGGGATCACATTTGGGTGCTGGAGTCGCCACCACACTTTGACCTCACGGCGAAGCCTCTGTACAGATTAATCAGCATTGGTAAGACTTGAACAAAAGCAGTAGATGTGTACCTTCTGAAACTTGCATCTCAATTATCTCCCGTTTGATAAATATCTTAATAGCTACAGCCTTATTGTCTGGTCAGAAAAAAGAAGTGAGTTTCTTTCTGGCCACCCACCTGTCGAGTAATTCCATCAGAGTACATTCCCTGATAGATTGAGCCAAATCCTCCATTTGCAATCATATATTGTTGTGCCAACTTGACTGCATGTCCAATATCTGGTGGTGAGTCTGGTCGAACCATGCCAGTGGGGTCAAAATGACCTTTGTCCTCTACTGAAAAGGTCTCGATCATTTTGAGGGTATGCTCCAGCAGAGACTTTGCAGACAAGAGAGCCAGACGATCTGGATTGAAAGATTCTGTCACTTGGACGATGGATCCAATCAAATCTTGATAGTCACGTAGTCTCTGCATAGGAAGAGCTAAAAGACTAAGGCGATATGCCTCATACCCTTGTGGGAGCGGAAGAGACTGGATCCATGCAGAAACTTGATAATAGTGCCGGCCATATTGACGATATGGTCTGGCCAGTTCAGAAAACATGTTGATGATACTTTCAATGAAGTTTTGGTCCGAGGTGTGATGATGTAATGTCTGTGATAGTGTCTGAAGTTCCTTGACATTGGCTGAGACCATCCGTATATCTTCAGCACTGATCTCGTTTAGGCCTATATCTTTAGCACTGAACTCGTTTAGGCCTAGAACTTATAAGCGTACAGAAATTTTAGATAATCATACACACTCACTCATAAGCTCATCAAGATACCTCATAAGCCCATCGAGATCTTTGCTATACATCCATTCACTGTGCAAGAATGTCAGACGTAAAAGCATGATCTCAGGATAATCCCGCCCTGTGTACACCATAGCTGCACGAAGGGGTTGTGGATGGCTGAATTCAACCTTGCTTGAAAACTCTTCGGAGAGCAGTATGGTTAAGTGTTGTTCGACATTTACAGCAGAACTATTGATAGTGTTGACTAGCTCTTTCATCAAAGATAGTGCACATATGAGTGTCACAAGATCTGACTTGTCCAGGCCATTATTGGAAGACTGCACAAGTCTGATCAGAGATGCAAGTGAGTCAGGGTAGTGGCGTAGTCTCAGCAGAGGAAGAGGTAGTAGATTAAGAATGCTACTAAGTTTTCCCCCCCACCCCAGATCTTGGGGATTCTCAAGGTCATGGTGTGAAAGAGCAGCAGGTAAGGCTTCAATGTATGCTTGATATAACTGAAGCAGTTGGGGAATTGTAGCCAGAAGCATGTCACCCAGATATGTTGCATGAGCCTGATATTCTGATGTAGCTTCTTGGAGGCCTCTGAGCAAGGCTTCAGAAAGATTACGGATATCGTCTGCCTTTTCAAAGAGTTTGTCAATCCCCCAAGAGAAATCTTGGTACTTTACTGTGCAGACCTGTGAGGGACACAAATGTCAAAAGACAGTGAAACTCACAATGATTTCGAGGATCATGGTATTCAATCAGTTTTTCCAGGTCCACGTAATAGCAATCCTCGGTTTCCTTGAATGCCATCATTGCAAGCATCTGCTTTGAATAATCCACTCCTGCATAATGCCTGCGCGCGAAAGCCCCGGAGTGCTGGTTTGACTGAAATGCTTTTGAATTAATATCCGCGAGTTTCTTCTCGAGCTCTTGGTAGGGTGAAAGCACCCACAACGCGACGTCAAGCATACTGTCGGTGAGCGAAGGAAAGCCGAACTCCTCGTCTGAATCCTGGTCGTAATCCATGGTTTGTTGGTTTGCTCCGTCAACCGAGAGGATGGAAGTTGGTTGGTTTGCTCCGTCGACTGAGAGGGTGGGGGAGCAAATCCTTGGCAGGTCCAACAGCCGAAGCATTTAAATCCCACATGCGGGACACCGCGCTCCAACTGTTCCGCATAATTCAATGATAACACAGCATCGTGGGAGCCTAAAAGCTGAATTCAGGAACTGTTCACACGTCCTGCCATGATAGTGAAATAGTGATATATTATACACAGCCATGCATCCGCGTGGACCGGGTTTTTTAATTCGCGCCCCAAAATCCACGCTTTGACCGTGCGGGAGTAATAGGGGCAGAAACGACGCTAAGGAATGGATTCCCAGGGATTAAAAAATTGGTCCACGGGTACAACAATGCGCAGGTACGAGCACTTTTTTGTTGTAGCGTCTGTTTATAAGAGACTAGTCCACGGGTGCAGCTCAAGTGAAGTCTCGCTAAGTACTATCGATGGCCCCCCTTTGCAAAAGTTTTTTGATGGGACTGCTGTGGGAGCATTAGGGTTTGGGTTGCTCTAAAATTGAGACAGAGGCCAAGCCATAGGCCTGATTAACTCGTATGAATATTATCAGATTTTTTCGTGGTCCATAGAGTGAGCTTTGAAGATGCCGGCGAGAGGTCTGTTTTGATGATGTTTTATATACCTTTGCAAAAGAATTTGGCGGGGCCATCACTCCCGGCAGCACGATCAAAATTCACCCAAATCTCACTTTTGATTTTCTTCTGAGCTCAAATGCGCCCCGTGGGGTCTATAAACCTGGTAACATATCATTTTAGTATACCGAGGCTATGACTAGCTTTTATCTCAAGGCACCCGAGCTCGTATTCGGGCCATCAGATCAAATTTTTGCAAAGGTATACATTTTTGCAAAGGGGGACCATCGATAGTATCAAGGCCTGAAGCCAAGGGTGGTTGGTGGTCGATCTGATCTGATGGGGATCTCAGGCTGTCACATGAATCAACTTTGAATCAACTTAACTTCATCTCCGACGTCGCCTTCCACGGCCAGACCAGCGCCGGCTGCTCTTTCTTCCTGTGGATCCAAACCCTCTGCACCAAAGAATCAATCGCTCAAGCAGGCTGATATCGAGCTGCCCTAGTTCCGAGCGATCACACATCCTTATCTCTTCGTCAACTCTCATCCGATTCAGAGGACGTCCACTCATCACACGCCACACCGTCTGTTTATATAGGTCACCGAGAACGATTGTCTTCTCGGTCGCCCCGGTATAAAGTCTGGTTTACGAGACTACATCGTCTGATCTTCTCGTCTCGTAACCCAGATGTCCGTGGGATTCGGTGCGCGTTGTGACTCTCGAGTGCGGCCCGTAGTTGTACGCAGTGTCCTCCGCGTGATGGGACGTCGACGGTACGAGGGCGCTGAGGGGCGTACACTGAGTCCGAAAAAGTATTGGATCACGTGGATTTCAGAAAAGATTAAGATCGTGCTCAATGCTCAACGTTTTTTGACTGGGTATTTTATGCTCAAATTTTATTAGAAGGGATTTATTGTACACGTATAAAATATCAAACATATACACTAAGAACTTGGTGTTGTATGTGGGATTGAAAATGACAAGTGATCCAATTATTAATCTGTTTTTGATCGACTGGGAGAATTCGAGTCAGAAAATCCCCAAGCGTCGAAATAAAATAGACAAAACTCACAGAATGTTAAGATTGAGTCGCCCCACCCTTTCCCTTCAACAGTTTTCCCACTTGACTGGACATGCTGTCGTATAATCTGTCAATAAACTCCTGATCGATGTTTCCCACGTCTCCTTTAATGCAAGCCAAAGCTCCTCCTGATTCTTCGGCAATGGGTTGCTATCACATACCATACACTTTGGAGGATCCCAGAGATGCTCAATAATGCTCCCATGGGGTGAATTGGGCCACCAGAGATGCACATAAATGCCTTTAGGGTCAGGCCAACCCTTTGCATGGTTGAACTGATGCTTTGAATTGCCTTGAATCGCCATCCTGGAAGAAAAGAATGGTCAAACAGTCCAGATTATGGTGGTCGGTGATGCTGAGAAGGTATTTGGTGAGGATAACAGCATAAATGAAACAGTCCATGATGCCCTCGATGCGAATGAGGTTTTTCAATATGCGCCTGGTGACACACCCCCAGATTTTTATGCTCCTCTTGCCATACTTGATGATATTTCTGGTGAATATGGGGTTAATTAGGTCCCCCTTACTCCTCCAACACCACTCCTAGCCATCAGAATAAAAAATATTGAAATGAGAATCATCGGAAAATATTACTGTCTGCCAATCCTCTTCTCTCCGATAACAATGGTGTTCCACCTCGTCATTTCGCTTTCCCCGGTAGCCAGCGATGGATGGATATCCAGATTGAAACACATAGTACTTGAGAATATGTTTTCTGAGGGAATTTCCGATAGTATCTACTTGTACACAGGGGGAAAACTCCTGCTGTAGGTCTGATGCACACTTGGGATGACCCAAAGAAAGCCTCTGTAACGCTGTGCAGACATCCATCTTGTTCCATTTGAGATGAAAATTCCCCTTTGGTGCTTTGAAGTTGCAATCAGGAGTTGGAACATACTGCGCGTCCATTCTAGATACCGTGGAAGGTGCAATGTCCTCTTATTCTGCAATCCGCCAGTTTGACATCTCCGCGCCTTTTAGTGCAATTATAGTGGCCTTCTGAGTATCAGAAGTGTTGAAACTATTGAAGTAGAAGGTGTATGTCCAGTTATAAGGCAGTGCGACGCGGTGTTGTCGTGATTTGAGAGGAAAAACTTGAGGCTTTCCAAATGCGGAAAAAGAATTGGATCACATGTGCGCGTGTTTATGTTATTTCTCTCTAATGGCGGCGCGTTTGATCCCAACTTTTTACTGGTAAATAGGATGCTTTAGGATGTCCCTAATGCAATATAACTTTTGCTCAATACATGTGTCTTTGTGGTATATGAGAGCCCCCAAAAATATAAAGGAGGTGATCCAATACTTTTTCGGACTCAGTATATATGGATCTTGATGAGGTGAGATTGTTGGTTAGTCTTCTACTTTCGTCTTTGCAGTGGACTTGAACCTGTCGCACGGAGCCTTTTCCATTCAGCTAGACTCCTTTCGTTCATACACGCTCTCACAATCCACTCTTCCCTTCCCTCCTTACTCCCTCTCGCACGCCCCCGCATCTCTCACTCCTCTTTCTTATCCACCAATGAACCCGTCTTTTAATTCGTGCTAGCACCGTCTCCCTCCCTGTCCACCACCCGGTTCACGCTTCCGTTCTTAATCCTGACCCTCGTTGTCCATCCTTCCTCGCCTGCCTATGACGCTAACCCCCTCTCTGCACAGATCCCAGCCCGCGAAGGCACACCCAGAATCCCAAGCGCAGCAGTCCAAGGACTAAGACGTACGGTCTGTCCTCAAAGAGCATTGCATCACCAGCTCGTTCCCGGCGGCTCCGCTGCTCACGCCAGCCAGGGCCACACACTGCGGTGGAAGTGGGTAGTTGTTTCGACAGTTTCGTGGGTGAGTGGCGATTTTTTTGCCAGTCATTCTCTCCTTATTTTCTCGGTTGTGGGGATGCGGAATCTTTGGGATGCTCTCTTACTGTTTCGATGCGAGAGATTCTGCAGCGCGGGCATTTCCCTGCGTGTGAGGGGTGTCGTTTTGCGGGGCGGACGCGAAGGTCGTGCGTCGCGATCCCGCGTATGCTTGTGGATGCTCGGTCCGTCTGACTGACTCTGACAACCTCGCGGACGTCGCCCAAGCCTTATTTGACGCGCTCTACCCGCTGCACGGGCATCCTGTCTGGACTTTGTGCCCTTGCCCTTCAATTTCGTGCAGCATGCTCTGCGCGCTGCACCTCTTCATGTGGAACTCACAGTTGTCGGCGCTCTCGCTGGACTTCTGATCCTGCTGCGAACGGGCGGAAGAGTGGTGCGTTGCATGTCTCGCGAAAGGGAGCATTCGTTTCTCCAGTCTCATCCGTACGCACTGTAAACCCCGCGCCTTCATACACCGACGGACTGAGCTCGCACATCTCCCGGCGTTTCATTGCCTTGACTCTATCTTCCCGCGGACTATATTAACACGAACTCGATACCTCCGTACCTGACCCGCGTAATTTTTGGATACTCTTAGCTGCTCCTCGTTGTCCTGGAGCTGTTCGTCGTCGTCAAAATGTAGCTGTGCCTTTCAACGATTATTCTTTTGAGTTTTCTTTTATCGCCGTTATTTTTTGCTGAGACGAGTTGAAGATTCGCCTCGTTGTCCTCGTCACCCCTTCTCTTATCGCTGAGCTCTCTTCTCGTGTTCCGCGTCGTCTTTTCTTTTGCCGCGATCAAATGATCTTTGTTGCTGACCCCTTTTTCGTTTTGCAGCAACCTCTCGCCCGGCGGTCTCCACCGGAGCCAATTTCACTACAGCTGCTCACCATCCACGGAAATGTCGTAGTCTCCGCCGGATGCCGTCTCAAGTTCCACCCGCAGACCATTCTCATCCGGCGGCGGTGCATTTCCACCACCGGGCGGGCACTTTCTGGCTGGAGGTGCACGGTCCCCCTGCGTAGGCAGGTGGGTTTTAAACCGTGGGGAGGGAGATTTCGCTTCTCCCCACCTCGCGCCCGTTGCCCACATTTCTCTTTACCATTTCTTTCTATTCTTCCATCCCAATATCTCTCCTCTCGTATTGTACATGCTATATATGCACCTGCTTTGCCCGCCCGTACTTTGCGTGCCCGTACACCTTGTGTCCTTCTACATCCTAATATATTCCTTCTCTTTTCGTGTTACCAGTCCCTCACTGGGATCTGCCAGCCGTCGTTTTGTATCCCACCCAAAAATATCTGGTCCGTTTGCGCGCTTCTACATACGGTAATGTACGGTATCCTCTTTTTTTTTGCAATGAAGCACAACTATATCTTGCATTGCCGTCTCCGGAGGCCGGATCTCTCAGGGCTGCTCGGCGAGCATACATATATACATGGCTATTTACCTCGCAGCTTGTGGTTACCCAGAAAACCGTGGATGGCACTTGTATCGCACTCTGAGGGCTCCGAATCTGGAAATTTACTCCTGAACTCTGCAGGGGACAACGGGATGAGTGGGAATCGCTCAAAGTCAAGGGTTCGATTTAACAAGATCAAGGACGACTGGAAGCGGAGATCTTCGACGTACTGTGTTACTTTGTCCCAGAACACGCGAGCTGCTCCAGTCTCGTTACCAGCATCTGCAACGATCTCATCATCTCTTTTGAGAGCTTTAACTTGGCGTTTAGCGGATGCTCTAGTCGCTTTCACGACAGGGGAGTGGTTACCACCACCCTTCTGGTATTCAAGGTGTAAATATTGCCCCAAATAATTTCAGCATTCTGCTCTGCTTCTGCTGAATGCATGATGATCTCAAGGTGTGTTGCCATCTTGTGACCTATTTCATGAGATCCTGGCCCAAGTTTATTTTATATGCAGAACCTGAATGAGGCCAAATCTCAGTCTCAATATCCCAAGAAAGTCAGGACCGTGTCAGGCATCAAGAAGGAGCATCCCTGCAGACTTCAAAGTTCTTTCCCGGCCCTACATTTCATCAAGAAGAATTTAGAGGTTCGAACACAAGGCTCGGAAATGTTCGGATCTGAACCTGAGGTTTAGGTTCTGCATTCAGGAAAAGAGATCCCGAGCCTGAACCGAACCGAATGGTGACAACACTACATGGTGCTGATAGATGATCGTTCAAGTTGAGGCCCAAGGAATATGGGCAAAATTGAAACCAAAAATCTGAAATAGACACTGGTTGAACATTTCAAGTTTTTCAGTGAAAAAATTGGTGAAAAATGACCATTATTTTTCACACTTTTTTCACTGAAAACATGAATGAAAAACTTGGGATGTTTTCACCACTTTTATGTTTTTAAGGTGAAAATTTTGAAACAAGCCAAAAATTGCTGCAAAAGTTTTAAGTTTTTCACTTGCTTTTTCAGTGAAAAAAAGTGTGAAAAATAATGGTCATTTTTCACCAATTTTTTTACTGAAAAACTTGAAATGTTCAACCAGTGAGATGACCGCCCTAAGAATCAAATTGGCCAACTGATTACCAAACCACTATTTTATCACAAAACGAATCTAATGAAACTGTTAAAAAGGCTTCAACACAGCCACTATTTTGGGTAAGTCGTAAAATCGCGACTTACTTTTCAGCAGGTCGTGAAATCCTCATCTAGAGATTTTTAAATGGACGATCTAAGTACTCGTAATGCCCCATATTTTGTTGATACATACTATGCATTTATTTTGCCCAAAACATGTATCTGTCGACGACGACCACAACCTCATATTTCACCCAAAAATAAGTTGGGCTCATTCGATAGAATTGAAACTATTCATGCCTAACATACTTTGTGGCGGGTCGACGACGAAGTCAGAGCCCTTCAAATGGCGGGGGAATTTTCATCAGCCAAAAGTGTGCCGAGAGGGCCCAGCCGGTATTCAGCGTTGCGAGCCTTGGCGAGTGATAGGTTTGCATCTGTTGTGCTGAATACAGGATAAGGACGAGCCTAGGGAGTGGGACTCGCCGAAATTACGAATCATGGAGAACGACAACGACTTCTTCTGACCTGGGACCACGGAACTTGAAGGAGATGATTATATCCTCACCGGCTGGGGTTCGGCGAAGGCCAACTACAATTTTATTATAACCCTAACTCTTTTGACCGAACAGTTTGGGCTATCCTACCGTACTATTTCGACCGTAGCTTCAGCCACAGGTCACTGGCCTCTGAGATCGCGGTTTGGGGCTATTTTCTTACCAAAACGCATCGGAAAATCCCGAAAAATCGCCCCAAAGGCATTTTGAATCAGCCAACCTAAGTGGTCACAGGTCGCTGTGCTGAATCTACGGGCCGAAAATTTGCCAATTTTGGCCCCGAGTGCTGAGATTTTGAGTGTTACGCTCAGATTTAGGCAACATTTTGAGGGCAGTGTTATGTGTTCCGTTGCTACCATACAAGTCGGTACAGTACCAAAACAACCGCTTACCGGAGAAGTGGCCTTGCCATGCGGAATCAAACCCCCCCCCTGCCTATTCTTGCATGATTCCGGGTGAAGCAGATATCGATGCTGCTCTTATCACGGTGCGAGTGTTGTGTCCATGTCGGGTATGCAGCATGGAAGGGAGTGTCATACACGCACCACGGTGATGAAAGCTCTGTATTGGATGTCGGCGCGTGTTGCCGGCGATCCCGCAGATTCCTTCGCGATGATCGTGGTAGTGGTAGAAGGGAAAGGTTGAACGTGCCACATGATGTTCAACATCAGACGAACTGTGAGCTCACGAAAGCTCACGAACTTTCATCAGAATTTACTTACCTGACGAGCTTTCACAGAAAATTATTGGAAGTAACGAAGCTTCCCTAAATGCGATCAAAGTGACGAGGTTTCGTTAAAATAAGCGAAGTAACGAAGCGACGAAGAAGCCTACTACCCCACGAGGGTCCGTGGTGGCCGGGAATAACCTAGAGTTGGCGAAGAATCCGGGGACTATACGGCCGACGAAGCTAGATGCGCTGAGGATGACCAACTAATGAACTGGGGTTGACAAAGCGCGAGGCATGGTTCCTGACGGAAGACGCACAGCATAAAACGAGAAAGTGTGGTCTATCCCGTGGGTCATTGCGTCGAGCTGTAAAACGAAGAGAGCGAAGTAAAATGCGATGCTGAACAGTGCCAAGCTATCAAATATTAAACGAAAGTGGTGATGTGGGGTCGACACTCACCCAAGTGTCGCCAGAACATAGGGTTTATCATCAATGAAGCACCCTAGGGATTTCCAGAACTCTGGAGAGCTTTGGGCGGCGGCAGGCGTGGGCACATCAGAAGACATGCCAATAGCAGAAGCCCAGTGACGAGCCCGGCGCTTGCACGTACTGCATCCTCGAACCCGAGACTACGGTGGAGCGTGTTGTTGAGCATTATAGGGTGTATTATCGCGCCGAACGAGGAACCGGATGCGACGATCGACATGGCTAGCGCCCGGCGTTTCTGAAAATAGTAGGAGACAGTAGCCATGCTTGGTATATAGACAATGCCGGCACCGAGACCCATCCCTACGCCTTGGGCCAAGAACATCTGTGCATAATATCAATATGACTCTGGACGCAACCTTCTGCGCACCTGACATAATTTCTGGCGCTGGCAAAGGGACAGTATAGATATGCTGAACGACTGGATGAAACAGCCACCATAGAAAAGGAGGCGACTGAAGGATTGAGACTCAACGCCAGGGATAGAAATGTGACCTACAAATGACCGCGGTCATACAGCCGCCCAACTACAAGGCTCACAGAAATGATGAGGAGGGCATTAACAATTCCGATCCAGCTTGTACAAAGTTAAATATTATGTGATAGACCTGTCGATCTCAGTGCCACGTCCGAAATTGCGGAAGACGACGGATGGGACAGGCAGTCCCGAACATAGAAATCTGAAGGACTAGTAATATCCGTTTTCGATATCAGAAATAAATCGACCTTGATAAACACCGAACGAAGTTGTGTATCTACACCGTCAATCAGTTCGTTGAAATCGTGCGTGAAGGGAATTTACCCCACCCAAACCTACAAAGTTGAATTAGAAACCTGGAATATTGTGGCATTCAAGGTCAACCGGGTCAAGTGAGTCTTTGAAGGAACTCACGCTCCAAAGACTGTGGCCCACGCTCGAAGACCTCCGTCAGGGAACGGTGCAATAGGTTCTTCTTCCTCTGGCCCAATTGACAGCATCAGTTTAGAAGAGGTGTTCGATGTCAGTAAGATTCTGGCAAGTGCAGAGCCTCGAAGGACCAGGAACACGGGGTGACGCGGAAGATGGACCTCCATCGCCATTTGGTCACCATCTTGGTCGCCATCCTGCCGGCATCCTCAGGCTGGTTCAGTTTGAGTTCGGCCAGTGTTCTCCTTAAGGTTTAAGGGTTAAGTGAAGTTAGGGCTTAAGTGACACTTAATTTAAAGGCTTAAGGAATTCACCTAAGGCTTAATTAACGCTTAATGATGGCATTATCTGAGTTTGATCGCAAACTGTCTCTGCTCGTCGTTGGGGATTTCTTCCACAAGGGGCAAAGGCACTGAACAGTGAACACATCCAATTTCAAAGCTCACTGCTGCTGCTACATGAAGGCTGTGAAGCTTCGAGTCCTTTCGGAGTGAAGCACACATATAGTCAAGAACTCATAAAGAGGGAACAAGAGAGAACGGAGGTAAGTACTCTTGTTCAAGGGGAAGTATTCTGTTGGCCTGGCTTTCGAGGCTACCACACTTCCGTCTCCACCACGGTTTGTACTTGCCATCTTAAGTAGCCTCATCACTACCACTTTCCGTGGTGCAATGTAGTGGAGCGAGCATCCAGGACGAATGGACGTAGGCACAAATCAAAGATATCGCTACAACTGCAGTGATATCCGAGGTACGAGGTTGCCTTGTGTTGTAGCGTCTGTCTAGGAGAGACTAGCAGTGATAGGTCTTTTACCCCACGAACAAAATTCTCCCCTTCGATTCTGAGCGACATTCCTGCCATGCAAAACTTGAGCTTCTTGGGCTACCAATTTGTGCCGCAACAGTATTTATTTACTTTTGATCCATCGAGACTCCGGCCGCAATGGTGTGCATGTATCGCTGTGCCGTCGAGACCCTTTGTCCATCTTGTCAATTGCTTATTCCGTCGTCCGCAATTCCTTTATGGAACATATAAGGTTGACTGTCGATTTCATTCCATGCGCTCTGTGAAATTCATCTGCCCATCGTAACATGCAAATACCGTGACCAACTTCTACCCCCTCGCAACTAAACTGTGCCACCAAATGCTGCGGTGGCTCTGGATAGCCAATCATGACGGATCTCCGGAATCTATGTTCCCCTTTTTGCGACAGACTAGATTTGCCAGGATTATGCATACTTGAACTTCGATCTTGTCATCTTCACCGTCTCTCAGCATCTTCAGTGACTCAAAAACAGTGGTGTTGGCAAGGGCGGGGACTCCGTCCGTCTGCTCACTGATTCTAGCAAGACCGAGAGCCGCCAAGAAACGGGCGCTAACATCAGTAGATCTGATTGAAATGAGCTAAGATCTTGGATGTCTGAGCCGATTACTCACTGCAGATGGGATATAAGTTGTATGCAGAGATTTAACTGCAAGATCGTCGGTGCAGTGGACTCGTGGTCAGCGAGTGTTGCCACTAGGCCGCAGGTACGTCGTTTAACCAGTTTGTGTGGTGATTCGAGCAATTTCGTGATGTAGCCCGGTATCTTTGCGTCAAGTGCAGCCCGCGCACCCGCTGGCCATCGGGTGATATGATACAACGCGTACAACGCCGCTGAAACAATATCAACCTCTTCGTCACTGAAAGTGAATGGAATGAAGATAAGTGCTATGTTCGAGATTAAAATGATTAAAACTCACTGTAGGAAGGATACTAGCTGCACACAAGGGTTTATGTTTATGATGGTAGGTGCAGTGGAATTATGGTCTGCCAAATCTCCCACCAAGTAACATGCAAATTCGCGAACAGGTGCAGCCGGTGATCCAAGGAGTTCCGCAAGGTAGTCTGGTGCCTTCGCTTCTACGACTGCCTCCGCGCCGTCGGGCCACCAGGCAACCTGACTCAATGTCTCCAGGGCCTCCTTGACAACTGTGATGTCCTTGTTCCTGAATCACGGTGAAACCTTGTTCAGGAACAGAAGAACTGATACTTACTGCAGGAGGGATACCAACGGGACACATGGATTCATTGTTAGAATGGCCGGTGCAATGGAATCATGGTACACCAGCTCCCGTATTAGTATACAGGAAGCCTTCTGAACCTCGACACTTGGCGATCGAAGCAGTTCCGTGAGGTAGTCCACCACGTTTGCATTGACTGCTGCTTGTGCACCATCGGGCGACGCGGCAACCTGAGCCAATGCATGAACCACCTTGCTGACAACAGTGTGATCTTCATCCCTAGTTTCAATTTGAGAACCATGTTCATTAACCGATTATTGAAACACACCATAAGAAGGACACGAGCTGTGCTGTGGGTTTCATCATCAAGAGGGTCGATGCAGTGGACTCATGGGATGCCAGGTTTCGCACTAGCTCGCAAGATGCATTGCGGATCTTGATGTTTTGAGATTGAAGCAGTTCTGCAATGTGGTCTACCACTGCCGCATCTGTTGCAGTTTCTGCCCCAACGGACCATCGGGCAGTCGCGGATAGTGTGTGTATTGCCTCCACTATAACATCGGCATGAGTGTCCCTGAACAAGGTTGAAGTCACATCTAGTAACAAAGAAGCAAAGCTGACCGCAGGAGGGAAACCAGCCGCCGCACACAGGGTTTCAACTCAAAGACAGCAGGTGCAATGGCCTCGTGAGATGCCAGGTTTCCCACCAACCGACAAGACCATTCCCGGACCTCTGCACTTGGTGATCCAAGCACCTGCACA
This sequence comes from Mycena leptocephala, assembly GCA_029378395.1. Lineage (NCBI taxonomy): Eukaryota > Fungi > Basidiomycota > Agaricomycetes > Agaricales > Mycenaceae > Mycena > Mycena leptocephala. The sequence continues at coordinate 97,484 of JARJLF010000888.1, read as the reverse complement.
ATATGGTCCAGCACGTTTGCGGAGACCACTGCCCGGGCACCAGCTGTTGAGATGGCAATCTCGGCTAGAGCATATATCGCATCCAAGACAACCTCAATATCATCGCTGATAAAGATCAGGACTGGGTCAGGTGCGACTCTTCAAAGCTCACCGCAAGAGAGTAACAATGGGCGCATATGGTTCTAATTCCAGGATGGCTGGCCGAGTGGACTCGTGACATGCGAGGTTTCCCACTAGCCAACATGCCCATTTCCGGACCCTTGCACTCGATGATTTAAGCAATTCTATGGCATAGTCTTGCACCTTTGCATCCACTACCGCCTGCGCACCTTGGAGAAACGAAGAAACCTGACCTAGTGCATATCCGGCTCCGTCGATAACATCAATCTCTGCGTCACTGACTCAGGATTGAGTCATCGTTCAAAAGAAATAAACAAAACTCACGACAAAAAGGACACAAGGCGTTCCCATGGAATTACTCCCAGAATGGCCAGTGCAATGGACTGGTGGTACACCAGCCTTCCTATTAGTTGGCAAGACCAGTTCCGAACCCCACTACTTGGTGATTGAAGGAGCTCCACAAGGTAGTCGGGAACCTTGGCATCAACGGCCGCCTTTGCGCCATCAATCCCGCCGACGACCCAAGATAATGCCAGTAATGCAGGCACAACGAATGTCGGATTTTCGTCCCTGATTTCCGAGACTGAGAATCGGGTCACAAAGATGAAGACTAAGGTACTTGCCGCAGAAAAGACGCAAGCTGTATACATGAATCCAAGATAACCGGCATAGCGGAGGGGCCTAAGTGTCCCAGTAGCTCGCATGCTGGCTGCTGTAGACGCATATCTCCGGACCGAACTAGTTCCGCAACCCGGAGCATCAGAATTGAATTGTTTACTATTTCCCGCACATCTTCTTCACTGGATACTGCTCTCTTCTTCAAATCCGTCAAAATCTCGGCCTTCACGAAAGGTGATGTGTATTCATTCCTGCGGGATTTCTCGGCACATGTTCAAATAAGCCAGTCACACATACGAGAGAAGGGTTGAGTAAGCGTTCACAGTTATGCTAGAAAGTGGGGTGCCGTCGTGACCCCAGAGTAAGGCCAAAGCCTGAACGCAGTACGTGACCGTCGTGAACGGTAACGGAGCCGTAAGGAGAAGGTTGGTCGTTGGAGCCCAAAGTTCAGTGGTGCTGTCCCACCACCAGTAATGTTCACTGGGGGTGTATGTTGCGTATTCAAGGGTGGCATGGGGAAGGTGGAAGAGAGCAGTGTGAGAGCCTTGACAGGCACAGCCTACAAGCGCCGAGCCCAGCGATCATTTGCTGCCAAAAGACAAGAATCTATCTTTATAAATCCCAAATTCACCAAACACACGGTACCGAAATTTCGGCCAACTTCAAGTTAACTGTTAGATTCAAAATGTGGTCCGAAACTCAACAAATAAAATGTATGCTGAAATGCCACGTTTCGGCTTATCGATCGTTATCGATGGGATCCCATTGGATGGTGACGACATTTCAGCTCGAGTTTCGTGCAAACTGATTTTTCAGGTTTCGGACCACAGTTTGAATCTAATTTGATCAAAGCCGGCCGAAATTTCGGTAATCTCGGTGTGAAAGGCGGTCCCCCCACCTGAGATCGGCAATGCAAGGTAGTGATATTAACATGCTGGGCAGGCATATGGTACAGACGATCACTGCCGTCCTCTGGCTCAGTCCCCGGCTAGTGTGACCGGCATAGCAAAGAAACGAGCCGAGATTGGCAGTTTAAAGTTTCAGGCATGGATTGAGCAGGAATTATAATGTTCGAGTACCAAAGGGGAGGTAGGTGGTCACAACATCGCGATATGTTATGGATCCGAGACTTCGTAAGCGCTGGCCTCGAAAGATCCAACCGCAAGCCTGAGGGCGATGGATCGATGGTGGAATCGTGGCGAAGTCATGGTGGGAAGCAAGAAGATGGCGGCGTTTAACCTTGACGTCGGATCAATCTCCCTTGTTGCTCAGTCAGACGCCCAAGCGCTGAGCGCTTGATGAATTCCATCTCCGTCCCCGGGTTTCTTCTGTTGAAGCTTTGACAGGTGGTTGCTGTTGACATATTGTGGTTCGTTCCAGTCGTAGCTTGGCCGCCGTTCCATTTTAAATGATGTTTTTTATCATTACCCGCTGCCCCTCGGCTGCGTTCTCTCATGGTTCGTATTTCTTTGGCCCCACACCGGTCCTCAGCCAGACTCTGGCCTCTGTCCTCATAACGCATTATGGAGGCCGCCATATGCCTGATTTAAATGTCGACGCTCAAGATAAAAGACGTGTATATTCCGCGCTAGAACGAACGGAATGTTTGTGGAGTTTTTAACGCGTTCGCCTTGCTCGAGCACCGAATGTCCGATTTCTTCTCGCACCAACTCTCCCTCCCCGGCCAAGCTCATATCTAACAGATGGATCTCCTCACAGTTCAGTGCGCACGCGATCCGGTCTCTACACGTCCTGAATGGTCGTGTTCATGATTGCGGAAATGATCACGTTCAATGAGTGAAGCGCGGTGTCCCATTTCTGACGAAGTGGTCATTGACTTACGGCCGCGCGAGTTTGATTAGTTTCAGGACAATCGTCGCACGGCCAGATGATTTCTCAGACCGGCGCTGAATATTGCTGTTCCAACGTACTTGCGTTCAACCACTGCATTAGCCCAAACGCAATGTCTCTTGGGTCCCCTGTCCTCTAGAATTTCGTCGTTCAATATCATCTCTCTGGCGAATATAGGACTTTCGCGGCGCATAGCGGATCCTCTTTGTGTCTAATTCTGTCCTGCTGATGCCAATTCCGATAGCTCTGTTAGGGGAGCCGGTTTTACTCTTTTCTATTACCTTCCACTCGCTCCCCATTGTTCGCCCAGCTTACTAATCTGAAAGCGCGGATATTCACGAATCCGGTCGATTATAGCTCAACTTTCGCTATTTCTAGTGCCTCGACCGACGAGACTCATCGTTTCGTTTACCGCTGGGAAATCTACATCTTGATTCTTCCGAGATTACCCATTTTCTCGCGTGTTCGTGATCTACCACAAGAATCAAAGTTCCCATTCAATGCTCGCGAGTTGATGCTAACGCCAGTTACGACAATTTCGAGATATCCGCCGTTCATTGGTGAGAAAAGAACACAAGTTGTTGAGGTCGTTCAATGTTCTGTTGAAATACCCTCACATACGAGCGAATGCGAATCAAAGGATACCGGTGACATAGGCCCTAACCCAAGTCGCAGTCTTTGCTTTTTCCAACTCTGCGTATCCATACTGGACAAAATATCGGGATGCTATCAGACATTTAGTTTTGCAGCCACTCGCGATCTCAGTGATTCCTGGCTACATGGGATCTGTCCCACTGGCAGGATGCAGATCCTGGTTCTGAAGTCTACTTGATTGCACAGGATATCATACATGTGAAGATTTCTAACGCGTGTACGCACGTCCTAGTCCATCGGCGTCCTAACCCAACCCGCATATCAGCTATTCTTCTGTCCCCGAACTTTTGCGCATACCGAGGGGCCGGGGATCTGCGCGCGCAATACGCAAATAGTCAGCGATGCAGGGGTAGAAAATAAAATTGGCGGGTTACCTTGCGACGCACTTTGTCTTCTCGGGAACCTTCGCGACGTTATCTCCGCGCGCAAAACCCAAATGGTTAGCGATGCAGTGGTGGGAAAGAAAGGAGAAGACCTACCCCGACAAGCAAATTACTGCATTTTTCCTTCGCGACAGGGACGTCCGGTTATGTCTGCACATAATACAAATAAAGGTCAGCGATCTAGTAAAAGGATTTCCCAGACCATCTCCCCCCAATGAACGAGGAATCAGAAGGTTTCTAATTTCATTGTTAACAAGCGGGAAGAGGTCATATAAATTGGCTTACGACATATTTCGGGTCCCTCTTTGTTAGACGGAGCGCGCACACGAACGTAGAAGACAAAGGAAATGAATCTTATGTAAGGTTAAACGATGGATATATTCTAACACACCCCCTCGCGCGAAGTCCGAATAAAGAATGACAACATACTATTTTCTACCGCGACCTCGATGTCCACGTCGAGCTTTCTTTTTCTTGTCTGCGTGCACCCCCTCAAGCTGAGAATGGATCGATGATGAGGAGGTTGAGCGTGAAATGATAGGAGTGTTGGTGTTGGAGTCGTCGGCGTCGGAGAGGATGAGAAGGTCATCAGCGTGGTAGGCAGCATTATCTCCGTCCAACTAATTATTAGCTCCACTTAAGTCCTGGCGGTGGAGACCGTTTCAAACTTAAGTTTCGTACCGGAACTTAAGTTTCGCTACAATAAGCTAAATACATTGTATCTATATTATTTGGCCTGCCCTTTGCGCTGCCCTTCGAACTTAAGTTCCCGCAAGACTTACTGCAAGTCGTTTGGGATCAGTTCATATAAAAAAGATAAAGAATGGAACTACTGACTTTGAAGTACTCAATCTCAAGTTGATGGACTTGGGTTACCTACAACTCAAGCGCTGGTGATCATCTCAAGTTTTTGTAGAACTTGAGTTCTACAGCAGCTTCAGTTTTCAATTGTAACAAGTGAAAAAAAAACTCGTACCTCTTTGCACATGGTGGTACCAACTTTAGCAAGGATAAGCAATACTTCGGACTAGTGCTGTCCATTAATATGATACGACATAATATATTATTAATATATTCTTAATACTATGGGGGGGGGGGGGGTTATATTATACTCATCAGGTCCACAATATGAACGACGAGTTTACTGAAGATATACATGTGGTACTGTAAGGGTGGCTATCCTCACAGAGATCCTCAAGATACCAACAGAACACACACCAATTCCAGGGGTTAGATCATGCAAGACGCTGGCAGAATGTGGACTGGCCGGCCGTTTAAATGGCTGGACCTCCGGTTAAAACCTCGTGGGACCTGACCACGAGCGGAGTGCGCAAGTGTACGGGAGGAGTTCTCTCCTCCCAGGTAAAAATCCCCGGTGTCCACCAGTACACAAACGCTGTCGCATGTCGTCTCTTTGCACGATGCATGCGAAAGACCACCGCAAAATTTACGTGCGAGGCACGGGTGCTTCCACGCAGAGCATGGGAGTGGCATCAAAGATTTTTAAAACATCATAGGCCAGTTTTGCCAGGAGAGGCGTGATCTCCCTTTGAGGCAGAATATCCCGGAAGAATTTGAGGCAATTGTTGGGGTCCAGTGTATTGTTGAGTTCATGTATTTCGGCATAAATCTTGGTTAAAAAGGCCTCCCGGATTGGTTTGAGTTCGGCGTGCTCGCATTTGAACATTGCATGAGCAGGGTCTTCAACATATATATAGCAGAAACGACAGAGGCGCCATTCGCGAGGCACAATTTTCTTGCCGCGCTCCTTCCATCTTCGCCTCTCGATTGCAAGTGAGTGGCCTGACAGTATCATTCGTGTGAGTGCACGCCGATATTCTGGAGTCTTAACTCGTAGGTAGTGTCGGAAATCCAGGCTCTTCTTCACCAGTTTATGTGTCTCGTTGTCCATTTCTAAACGACCAACCAGAAGGTCTCGTACGCGCGAAGACGACTGGATTTCAGTATCGATCCAGGCTTCCATTGAAAGCTTCACATTTTTCATGACAGATTTCACATATTTGACCGTAATTTCAGATGCGATATCAAATTCAACTGGGAGGTGGAGACGGGACAGCACGATCCGAAGGTCATTGAACCAAGAAATCTTCTGGATGCGAGCCAAGGTGAGTGAGTCTTGCAAAGCATTCCATGCAGGCCGTTTGTGGCTGAGCTCCAGCCAATAGCATAAAGTCTTCAAGGCCAGGTATACTCGCCGGTATTTGATTGGCCATATGCCTGTCTCAGAAAATAAGACGGCGCGCATAGATCGAGAGCCGAGTCCAAGCATTCGGCGTAGAAACATAAGTTGAACTCTTTCTAGCATTTTGAGGCCCTTTGAGTCCACGTCCAAGCATACGTCGCAGCCCGCCGTAAGATATGGGTCCACACGAGCCATATATAGTGTTCGTGCATCCCACGTCGGAAGTGACCCTACAAAGTGATCCAGCCCAAGAATAACGTTGGCAATGGTGCGAGCCTTTTTTGCCTTGATCTTGTATTGTTCTCGCCACATGGATTTGGAACCTATTTCGAACCACACTCCCAGGTAGCACGCTTTTTTGACGAGAGAAATATTTTGAGTGCCGAGATGAAAGTTTGGAACAACTTTGGGGACTCGCCCGTAGACTTGATATAAACATTTTGGAATTGACGTGAGACAGCCGTTATTGTTGCACCACAGTTGTGAGTGGTTGAGGTGAGTTTGAAATCCAGGAGGAGCTCCGGAAGCGACGAGTATATCATCTGCATGTTCCACATTGCTTATGGGGACCCCGTTCAATTCGATATCCTCGGGGTGCCATGCGAGAGTAAAATCTGACATGAACAAGTTCCATAGATGTGGAGAGCCCGGGTCGCCAGTCAGGATTCCGAGAAGCGATCTGAATGCAGCGGCGAAGCGACCGTCTAGGCGCACCATATAGCGAATTCTGTCGTACAATATTTTCAACCATTCAATCATTGGCCCTGATATGCCCATGTTTGCCAATTTTACCCAGAGCGTTGATCTGTCTGTGCCTGGAAAAGCATTTTTGAGGTCCAGGTAGGCCACATAAAGAGGCTTGTTCAAGTCATAGGCCTTGTCTATGAGACAAATGAGTACAAAGACATTGTCATTGGTCCTGAGGTGCGCTTGGAAACCGTTCTGGGTAACGGGCATTACACCGAGGTCTTGCGCTGATTCTCCGGTCAATAATCAAGGTCAACATCTTGAGCATGCAGCATTCAAGTGCGATGAGGCGATAGCTAGAGGGATCTGTTGCATCCTTGTCCTTTTTGAGTATCCCGATGAGAAGAGCAATTAGCCATAGCCGCGGCATGTCGCGCTTTTTGAGGCAATATAGAAAGAATTCAAGAAGTTTCTCGTTGGGAATGGCAAGGCAATCCTCATAAGAGAAATCGTCTACACCCGCAGAAGTATCAAGTCCGTGCTCCTTGATATGTCGCTTCATCCATTCGACATCCTCCAGGGTTATGTCACGCGTACACGACTGCCGGGGTGATTTATCAATTCGGTTTTGGTTAAGTTCGCGAGCCATCCGCGCGTTGAACTCAAGTTGCTCCTTATTGAACGATTTCGGCGTGACTTCGGGATAGTTCAGACGGGCCTCGAAGTCGACTGAGAGTTCTGTCACTGTAACCTTGGGTTTCTTGGGCCGCGGGTCCGTTCGTTTGCGAACAAAGTCCCAGAATTCTTTGTTGTTTTCACAGGTCAGAAGTTCCTTCCGTAGAGCCGACTGTAGCTGATGAACCTTTGCTCTGCCTCGATGTGGACGATCCATATAGACCGTATCTTCGTCGTCACCTGTTTTCCATTTCTTGGGATGAGGCAGGGAGGTCTCTGGGAGATCTGTAACGACCTTTCGTCCCGAGTTCATTGGATGATTCTGAATGTTAGGTACAATGAATTCATTTGACATCGGTTTAAAAGAAAACGGCTCTGCTTGCGGAGTGATCTTGAGGCCTTTTTTTGCAAGGCCATGTGCATGTTTGCGGGACTCATTATACTATGGATATGATACGACCTTGGGGTGAAAAAAATAATATTAATACGGAAGAATATGATACAATATGATATGGATATAATATGATATGCCAGACCCGTATTACGCATATTTTTTCCATATTATAGATGCCCAAACACTGCTCTCGAGCTGATGCTGAGATGTGTCTGCCACCTTTCTCCTGCCTGACCAGCACATTTGAATAGATGGTCATGGAAACTAGCACAGAGCTTGATTTATCCACTGATTGATGGTTGGCCGCAGCTTTCAACCAGTGCTGGGATGGTTGAATTCCGGAGGATTTTATGTTACCCTGTTCTGTACACCTCAGTTCATACAGAGGAGCAACAGACTGTGGTGGGCTTATCATGGGTAACACATGACCTAGGGAAAAATCTGGGATTATGGGTGGTCAAAGCGTATTAAAATATATTTTGAGTATATTATAATATGGCATAATATAATACGAGGGTAATACATATGAATATGATACAGCGCCAGGACCCATAATATGATAAGAATATAATATGATATGCAAATTTTCATATTAATATCATATGTGGACGGCGCTAGTTCGTACCGCCGGGTCTCCGTCAACTGTGGCCTGTATCAAGTTCCGGATGTTGCAAAAATAGAAAGAGGAAAAAAATTGGGTGAAATCTAAGAATACCCTTATACTGTGTCCATACATAGTATATGAGTTCAGGAGCATCATCCTCGCAGGATTAGGGCCAAAGTTGAGCTGAACGTCGCTATTGCATCATTGGAACAATGTCGGATCATCGGGCCGTTTTACACTGCCACCACGTTATTTATTCGGCCAGCTCAGAGCTGGTTTGCCATCGAGTCGAGTCCGCCTTGACTGTCAGACATTGATTTCGACTCGATCGAGGTTGAGTTGACATCGAGTTTGCTGCCTCCCACCCTCTCCCGCCAAAGTCCGGTGGGAACGTTCACCCAATTGGGTCGAATTGTCATTGCCCTCATACATTGTCTCCATGATTCTGAAAACAAACAGTGAGCCATCTGGCAGCCATACATAATTGTTCAGGTTGTTACCCGGACTCTTTCACTCTGTTGAGGCAAATAACTCCCAATTTTGACACAAATGTCATGGCTCAATCATGGCTGCAGGAGAGAGAACGGGAAAACTTGCACCAAAACAATATGGGACAAGTTAGATTCGTCACGGTATCGAGGTCCACTTCTTTTATTTCTGTCGAATCAGTTTTTTTGGGGTGAACATAAATAATGTGGTGGCAGTGTACGTACGACGGCCCGATGATCCGACATTCTACCGATGCAATAGCGACGTTCAGCTCAACCTTGGCCCTAATCCTGCGAGGATGATGCTCCTGAACTCATATACTACAGTATAAGGGTATTCTGAGATTTCACCCAATTTTTTTCCTCTTTCTATTTTTGCAACATCCGGAACTTGATATGTATCCTGGGAAAAGTGGCGGATACTAGCTCGGTGGTGGACCCATTTGCACTTCATAAAGGTCAGCAATATGTTCTATGCAGGATACGCCCGTCTGACACGGGCCCGGACAATCATCTTCTGGGTTTAGCTCTCTCTTTTTTCTTCGTGAAAAGCATCGTGCCAGGGTTCAAAGTTTCGACCAGTGCGTGCAATGATTTGCATCCCATTTGAACCAGATCATATCTGAACCATCACGCCATTTCTACTGGCTACCGCCTCCTGATTAGCCTGAGCAGTACGCGGTTTGTGAAAGCTGTGGACGATGAAACGGGAAAGATCCTGGGGTGGGGCAAGTGGAATTTCGATGGCGTCAAGCCTACCTTGGTGAGCAGGTTCAAAGAAATCAAAAGGCTAAAGGTGATTTTGGACGACTATGCGGACGGCGTCAAATGTGTGAACCACGGGAAAGAGGAAGACTGGGGGAGGTACACTTTTAGGTATTGTAAATGCGCGCCAAAACACAGAGCATAACGCCAAGGAAGAGGCCAATGCATAGTATGAATACGAAAAAGAGTCCTAGGTGAAGCAGCACCGCCAAAGCACATCGAAAAAAGCGGTCGAAACAGTTTCAATTTGCTACAAGAGAGTGTGGGATAGATGATATATGTGCGTGCAGGTTCTGGTTCTCGTATCGTATGCATGTATGGATGCAGTGTCAAAATCTATGTGATCGGATGAGCATGTATGTAATATAGCAAAAAGACAGAAAGCGAGTGTCGCGAATATCAGATGAAGGCAGAGGTTGTTCGTGCGATAGGTAACGACTAGTAGGATGCAAAAGAAGGAGCAGGATGGAAATGGATTGTACGTATGGATGGATGGATGCTATGCGTGAATATCGATGTTATGATATGTATGTATGCGAGGTCCGTGCAGATTTAACTGGAGATATGCAGCGATATGTGAATGGATGATATGATATGAGGTACTATACGATTCGATTTATCTTGTTCCGAGATTGTTTGGATGATGGATTTATTCGATATGGTCGAGTGCGAATTCGAGTCAAGGATCGGGATGCAATGAGACTGGTGGTATGCTGAGGTAAATCCGAGTGAAGCCGAGTGGCGGGCACGCGTATGCGCGCCGAGCTAAGTAAAGTCCTGGTTTCTTCGAGTCGATTAGGTGAGGCAATTTTGCTTTTTTATGTTGAAGCGCTCCGTGACTGGGATAACGGTGATGCTTGATAAATTCGAGAGTGATGGAAAGGAAATCGATGAATGATATCGGGGGTGCTACGAACGAGAACACGCATCAGCGCGACGTCGAGTATGACTGGACAAGGAAAGAAAGCGTACCAAGATTTTAATCGGTCATCCAGGCGAAGCGAAATGAGCGTAGTAGGGGCGCATCCGGTAAAGGAGAAACTGGATTGGATGGACCTATAAGAGCCAGATAACCATCTTGCAGCCGCGCAGCGTGACGATGTGTCTGCGGATGCAGTCGTAAAGCGCGGCACGCTGGTCCTTGTCAGCGTGCGCAGGAATCATAAGATGAAAGTTGTGAAGATCAAGTGAAAGGAGGCGTACCGTAGGGAGGTCACCTGGCTCCCCGTGAGCGAGAGCGCGAGATCGCACGACGAGCACTACGGCAAGGGTCAGTCTCGAGAAGGAGAGGAAAGAGGAAAGGAAAATGTACCTCTTCGCCGGCTCGCACATGCGCTGCACGACGCGGTCGAGCGTCTCCTTCCTCACCTCTTTGAGTGCCTTGACCACACTCTTGCTGCCATGATCGTTCGTCACGAACTCGAGCAGGCCAGTGAGGAGGTGTTCGAGCGCCGTTTGGCAGTGCTTCTCCGACCCGTGTTCGAGGACTGCATCGATGATGATCAGAATGTCTTGGCGGAGGAGATAGAAGAACGTACTGTGGTGGATGCAGTAGGAGCCCCACTGGCTCCTCGCGACCTCCCCGAATACCGTGGCGCCCTGTCCCTGCAGCTCGTCGACGATCCCGTCCTTGGGGTTCTTCTTGAGGTTCTCGAAGGCGTGCTAAAGAAGATAACGCGAGTCAGAGTGAGCATGAGGGTGAGGAAGATGGAAGAGGAATTTCGTACCTGCACGACGAGTGATCCAGTCTCATGGCATGCAAACGCGGCCTACTTGCCCTTGTGGGACTTGTTGACGCTGAGCGAAGAAGGATTACAATCGGCGTCGATGAGAAGAGGAGGTGCGACGTACTACGCGAAGATCGGCGGCGCCGGTGGGGTCCACAAGATCTCAGTGATCTACGAGGGACGTTGTCAGTAAAAACCCAAAGTGAATAAAGGAAGGAAGAAGCGGGGACGGTGGAAGGAACGATACCAATAGGATGGAAGTGAAGGGTTAAAATATATCGGAGCAACAAGAGTCAAGGCGGAAACAGAGAGAGATGATCGAAGGAGAGAACGAGGATGAATGAAGGAGCGGACGACGAAGGATAGAGGTTGGAAAAAATGAAGACCACTTTCACCTTACTCCCCACATGCGACGCATGCTGGTTTACCAGCGTCGTCGCCGGATCCCCCGAAGCTCCTCCGACACAATCAGCAAGCAAAACTCCTCCTCGCGAGAAATGAGAGTAAGTCAGCATCGAGATGAAGCAAGAGTGGACGGCGAACGCGCGCGGGCGTGGTCGCGGTTATTCAGGTAATGTGACAACTAGAAGGCACTGGGAACGATGTTGAGGACGAATGACGGGAAGCCGGTGTCAGGTCAATGGGATTTTGATGAGATAATTCATATCACCCAGTCCGGGGCCAGTACATGCGTCAACAGTCTGGGACGACCACGTATGGTAGATGCGCCAAATCTTACGCGATTCGAAGGCATTGCCAGAAGGAGGAAGAACAAGGCGATCGTAACGGCGGAGCGTGAGTGGGAACGTCGCGCCTAGCTGGGTGATGCGCATGAGGAATACCTTGACGTGAAGATCGAGAGGCGCGAAAGAAGGGATAAAAACGGCGGCCGCAGGAGAAGGAAGGGGCGTGGGGCATTGCAAGTCGACGCGCGAGAGGGAGCGAAGACTCAGAGAGCGAGTTCCAAGGGAGGGAGATTGATGTGGGCGGACAGTTGGCGGACAGCCGATTTCCATCATGGTGTTTAGATGACTCGGATTGCCTCTTTTGTAACTTTTGTACGGATCCGGAGATCGGTCTGCGCTCATCTCGACTCGACCGTGACGGCAACCCTTTACACGAAAGTCCAGTTTTGCTGCGGACCTTGCGTGACGTGGGACTCCACGTTGCACGAGCACGCACTCCTCCCGCCATATGGCGGGAGGAGTGCATTGCAAGCGTTGACCGAATCAATCGCACGACCGATTAAACCCGACCATGTTTTTTAGCTTGGAGACTTTGGCAATGGGCACGATTTCGGCCAATTGGAAGGTCCTGAAATGACCATTTTTTCAATAAAATTGCACCACGGATTTGGGCCGTTGACATACCAGCTCATTCGTAGTTGCCCGCTTGGAGGGCTCATTGGGCCGTCGGCCTAATTGACACCGACCTCTATCAGCCCCGAAGTTGGCCGGCCATGCCGACCTCAGCCAACGTTCATGGGACTTGAGAAAACTCCTTTTCTGTGCTCCCGAAGGTAACCATAAGTCTCTTGGACTTGAGTTGACAGCTTGACATGCATGCTGAATGTCCGAAGGAGTCGGAGCCACTGTATTCCGAATTTCCGAGGCCCCGTCGGCAGGCTGTGCTGACATGACGGGGATCAGTTCTGCTTGCCAACCGACATGGCCTGACATCGGCTGACACAGGACCGACGTACGTCTGTCGACCAGGCTTCTGGAAAGGGATCATTACGCACGAGGCGCTCAAGGTGATCACTCTTGTCTCCCACCTCCACGTCCACTGCACTGGAATACATCTTCCTCATCCTTTCTGTGGGCAGCTCTTTCTGCTGTCTAATCTTCACTTGTGGCTCACATAGTGTTCCGCCAACAGAAGATTAGCTGTATAACCAAGTATAACGATCTATTTTAACCATGTCTGGCGAGGGCAACGAATTCAAGACCGTGAATACTGGTGCGTAAAGAAGTTGATTAGGACGTCAGCATCGTGATCTCTTGTCTCCAGGAGGCACAGGAGGTGAGGGTGGAGGGGGTACAGGGGGTACAGGGGAAGGTCCCACTGTGATTTTGGATCACATGAATAAATTGTATGTTGGTGATGTGTTCCCTGTTCCTTCCCCAAAGTCCTTTCTCAACAACAACAGTGATCAAGGGTTAATCAAATTTCTTGGGTTGAATGTTTTGCAAGCTGAATTATGTCCAGACTCGAAGAAAATATGTTCAAGTGGTTGGAGTCTCCTCCCGATATGAAGGACAGACAGCATGAACTACGGGAACTTCGTCATGAAGCCACTGGGCGCTGGCTCCTACGTGATGGCCAATTTGTCAAATGGAAGGTCACACCTGGCTCATTATGGATCAAAGGAATCTGTAAGTCAAATTTATTCTGTTCCAATTCCATGCCTAATAATTGGTCACAGCTGGTACCGGGAAGAGCGTACTAAGGTGATTTGTATCGCTACTACATACATAATCTGCCTCTGACAATACCTACATGGGCAGTTCAACAATTATCGAAGAAATTGTCAGGGCCTGTCCCAACCGGTCTGCGGTTGCATATTTCTATTTTGATTTTAGGAACGAGAGTCAGCACATGGACAACATGCTACGTTCTATCATCTGGCAGCTCCATGGACAGTCACCTTCGCCTTATAGCGCTCTTTATCAGCTGTATAAAACACTGAAAGACGGAACTATCCTGCCACAGCACATAGATCTTCTAGAAGTCCTCAAGGATTTACTTTCAGAGTTGGACCAGACATATATTGTCATTGATGGGCTTGATGAATGTAACAAGACTGACTGGAAGCCTCTTGTCCAGTTCATTCACAGCCTTTGCCGTCCTTCCAAAAATGCACTGCATCTGCTGTTTACTAGTCAACCTCTTGAGGAATTCCAAACAGCATTCAAGGATGTAACTTTCATCAAGCTTGGTTCCACAATCTCAAATAATGACATTAGCTCCTTTGTTGGCAGCACAGTTCGTGGGGTCAAAAATTGGGCAAGTGATGATGAGTATGCAGAGCATGTCACAGAGCAGATTGTGCAGAAGAGCAATGGAATGTTGGTCCTCTCTTTGCGCAGTAATTTGTGCTCAAGCTAACTTGCATATCCAGGTTTCGCATGGCCACATGCCTCCTCATTGAACTAGGTCATTGTCGTTGGGCAGAAGACTGGGAGGAGACCCTCACAGTGCTCCCAGCTGATCTGTTTGGGATCTACAGCTGTTTCTTCACCCGGATGAAAGATACTCCGAATCTCCCAACAGTTTTTATCCAAGCAATTTTCCGGTGGCTTATGTTTTCTGCCAGAGAAGTCACATCAGATGAGCTGGCAGACGCTATTGCTTTCCGCCTGGATGCCCCAGCGTTCGACTTTTCTGACCCAGTGAAATCCATTTACTACCCAAAAAGACATCAGGGCAACTCTGACATCTTTAAGTTGCTGGAGGGCCTGATCATGATCAAAAACAATGGCCAGGCTAAGCCAACAATTGCTCTTGCACATTTGTCTGTCAAGGATTATATCCTTTCCCTGGAATTCCATCGAGAATTCAGCTCAATCATTGACCTTACGAAAGGCGTCTCCCACAAATTTCTTACCCAAACTTGTGTCCGCTATCTCCTCCTTTTTGCAGATACCAAACATTCAATGACCAAGGACACTCTCCCAGATTACCCACTCTCAGTGTATGCAGCAAACTATTGGTTCCATCACCTGTGTCTTTGTGATGACCAGGACCAGGAAGTGCTACTTCCCTTGACAATGCATCTCCTGGAGGATGGAAGCACCCAACATGCTGCTTTGTACCAATTGCATCACATCAATCTGGCCAGGACCCAGAATTTGTGGGAGACTCCTGTTTGGGATCGACCCATACCACCTGCAGTGTGTATGTGTGCCGAAATGGGCTACACTGAGGGGGTGCACTCTCTGCTCATCAAGGACAACACATCTGTTGATTTAGCCACTGGAGATGGCAAGACTGCACTGCATCTTGCAGCAAAGAGGGGTGACCTCAACATTGCGCAGCTGCTCATTGAGCACAATGCATCTGTTGACCTGGCTGACAAAGATGGCTGGACTGCACTGCATCTTGCATCGCAGGAGGGTCACCTCGAAATTGCACAGCTGCTCATTGAGCACAATGCATCTGTTGACCTGGCCAACAAATATGGCGAGACTGCACTGTATCTCGCATCGCAGGAGGGTCACCTCGAAATTGCACAGCTGCTCATTGAGCACAATGCATCTGTTGACCTGGCCACCAACAATGGCAAGACTGCGCTGCATCTTGCATCTGAGGAGGGCCACCTCAACATTGTGAGGCTGCTCATAGAGCACAACACATCTGTCAACTTGGCCACCGATCATGGCTGGACTGCGCTGCATCTTGCATTGGAGGGGGGCCACCTCGATGTTGTGCAGCTGCTCATTGAGCACAATGCATGTATTGACCTAGCCACCAATGATGGCAAGACTGTGCTGCATCTTGCATCGCAGGAGGGTAGCATTGATGTTGTGCAGCTGCTCATCGAGCACAATGCATCTGTTGATCCAGCCACCAATGATGGGGAGACTGCACTGCATCTCGCATCGCAGGAGGGTCACCTTGATGTTGTGCAGCTGCTCATTGAGCACAATGCATCTGTTGACCTGGCCACCAACAACAGCAAGACTGTGCTGCATCTCGCATCGGAAAAGGGTGACCTTGATGTTGTGCAGCTGCTCATCGAGCACAATGCATCTGTTGACCTGGCCACCAACAATGGTGAGACTGCGCTGCATCTTGCATCACAGGAGGGTCACCTCGAAATTGCACAGCTGCTCATTGAGCACAATGCATCTGTGGACCTAGCCACCAACAATGCTGAGACTGCACTGCATCTTGTATCGCAGGAGGGTCACCTCAACATTGCACAGCTGCTCATTGACCACAATGCATCTGTTGACCTGGCCACCAAATATGGCGAGACTGCACTGCATCTCGCATCGGAGGAGGGCCGCCTTGATGTTCTGCAACTGCTCATTGAGCACAATGCATCTGTTGACCTGGCCACCAAATATGGTGAGACTGCCCTGCATCTTGCATCTGGAAAGGGCCACCTCGGCATTGCACAGCTGCTCATTGAGCACAATGCATCTGTTGACCTGGCTGCCAACAATGGCAAGACTGTGCTGCATCTCGCATCGGAGGGAGGCCACCTTGATGTTGTGCAGCTGCTCATTAAGCACAATGCATCTGTTGACCTGGCCACCAACAATGGTGAGACTACATTGCATCTCACATCGCAGGAAGGCCACCTCGACATTGTGCAGCTGCTCATTGAGCACAATGCATCTGTTGACCTGGCCACCAACAATGGCAAGACTGCCCTGCATCTCGCATTGCAGAAGGGTCACCTCCACATTGCACAGCTGCTCATTGAGCACAATGCATCTGTTGACCTGGCCACCAACAATGGTGAGACTGCGCTGCATATTGCAGTATGGTATGGTCACCTTGACATTGCCCAGCTGCTCATTGAGCACAATGCATCTGTTGACCTGGCCACCAACAATGCTGGGACTGCACTGCATCTTGCATCGCAGAAGGGTCATCTTGATGTTGTGCAGCTGCTCATTGAGCACAATGCATCTGTTGACCTGGCCACCAACAATGGCTGGACTGCACTGCATCTCGCATCGCAGAAGGGTCATCTTGATGTTGTGCAGCTGCTCATTGAGCACAATGCATCTGTTGACCTGGCTGACAAAGATGCTGGGACTGCACTGCATCTTGCATCGCAGAAGGGTCATCTTGATGTTGTGCAGCTGCTCATTGAGCACAATGCATCTGTTGACCTGGCCACCAACAATGGCTGGACTGCACTGCATCTCACATCGCAGAAGGGTCATCTTGATGTTGTGCAGCTGCTCATTGAGCACAATGCATCTGTTGACCTGGCTGACAAAGATGGCTGGACTGCACTGCATCTTGCATCGCAGGAGGGTTACCTCGAAATTGCACAGCTGCTCATTGAGCACAATGCATCTGTTGACCTGGCCACCAACAATGGCAAGACTGCCCTGCATCTCGCATCACAGAAGGGTCACCTCCACATTGCACAGCTGCTCATTGAGCACAATGCATCTGTTGACCTGGCCACCAACAATGGTGAGACTGCGCTGCATATTGCAGTATGGTATGGTCACCTTGACATTGCCCAGCTGCTCATTGAGCGCAATGCATCTGTTGACCTGGCCACCAACAATGGCAAGACTGCCCTGCATCTCGCATCGCAGAAGGGTCACCTCGACATTGCACAGTTGCTCATTGAGCACAATGCATCTGTTGACCTGGCCGACAAAGATGGCTCGACTGCACTGCATCTTGCATCAAAGAACGGTCACCTTGAGATCATGATGCTGCTCCTCGAGCACAAGCATTTGTTGACCTGTGCATCTCTTGGGAAGCCAGTAGGTGAGCACCAGAACACTAATGCACATCTGCCATCCAAGTAGTTGACCCACTAAGATACCATTGGGGCCTAATAAATGTTTTATTACCAAACCACAACTTGAACATGTTTTTGCATTCAAAGTTGATGCTCATTTGAGAAGCAGTCTGATTTAAGCAGGAAGGACACTACAAAGTGAATCTGAAAGTGTCAAAAGCAGCAACATGAGACCAAGAATTGTACTCGTGATAATCATAGGTAAGATGATGGAGGAGATAAAATTGCGATGTGAGAAATGAAACATGTTTCAGGACAGCTGTGACGGAGACTGGACCAAAATACAACATACCTCCCTCTGAGTATACATCTCATATAATGAATTGTCCTGCCATGAACCAGTCCTGAAGAATGAATGCCTGGATCTACCAATGGCAATGCCAGTACAATGAGCAGTTGGAGGAGGTTTCGGCTGCCAGAATTGCATTGCAAGGATTCTGCATGTTGGAATATCAAGCGAGGCTTTGCATAGCTTGATGAGATGTTCAATCTCAGATGGCAGTGCATCTGTCAGCGGCCTTGCTGAGCTTCTGGGCGCTCGACAAAAGCGCACCCATACCAATTGGGCTGTGGTGGGTGGGAGCATTGCGACAATGTGGTGGGTAGCCATGTTGAACAGGAACGGTGATATGGCCCACAAAATGTGACGGCTGAATCTCACGATTTTTGCGATTTCTAAGGCTAAAGCCTAGCCCAGAGATTGGCAGAGATTGTGCCCCTAGGACCTGTACAGCAGCCCTAGGGCACCTGTTCTGGTGATACTAAAGGAGAGCTAGGGTGAGCTCCGAACCACTGGCTGTAGTGCTTTAGTTCAAACTAAGTACACTATCAAAGAGATAAACATATAAGCCCAGCTAGGGATCATAACTCTACTAGGAGTACCAATGACTGCACGGTTAAGGTCCTAGGAGAAAAGACAGGACAGCTAGGAGGAGGTGGTGCACCTAGGCATGGATATCAATGGGAAGCTTACTTCCTAGGAGGTGTCTAGTCGATAGTGACCAGCCAGCTAGGGCAAGTGAAGTGCCCTAGGGCGACGTTACTGAAGATTTGTCGAGTATTAGTTAAGTTCTACTTAACCAGATGGAACAAGTACTCCGAGGAGCATGCTCAGACAGTTGAGGCAAGGCTAGGAGACATGTGACATACGCGACGCAGTCGTGAGGTGCCAAACAAGGACAAGTAACTCTCTGTGGCAGCAGTGTTGATTGTAGAGAAAGCAGACACCGAAGTGTAGGTCCTAGCGGCATGATAGCGGATAGAGTTTCGCATTATACCTCGTAATGACCTAAGGAAGCTTGGATTATCAACCAAGCTGGAGACATTCGTCCCAATCGGCTGGCCTAGGGCATTACAAATATACCCAAAACAGACCTAGTGGTCAACCTGGATGACTATTTCGGCCATTCCATCATGACGATTCAACTCGGCACTAACACACCTGATTCTTATAATGCACCTCATCTCAGTTACTCAATTCGTATTATCTCATGTATCTCGCAAAGTAGTATAAAAGGGCAGAAGGAACCCTGCAGAAGACCAGTTCATTGCACCCCCAGTTTGCCTAGGCAGTTGCCAAAGCCAGCTTCACTGGTGGTAATGTTCTCAGGTCAGCTTCGCGGAGAATAGCACTTTTTCTGTTTGTAGTTGTTCTATAACAATTGGAGTTTAGCTGTTGGCTCAAAGGCTTGAGTTGTGATTTAAGCTTCAGAACCTTGTGTGACCTGTGAGAAGGCACCCTATGTATCATTGGCTCGTTGTTGGCTTGAGGCTGCGCAGCGAGACGCTTGGGCATAGACTTATCTGTATGGGATTTGCTCTATAGAGTCAAGGTCATTCATTGGTAGACCCTCAGCAATCGTGAGACAGTGCAAACATTCTTTAGTTTAACAGCCAGAGTCTAC
Source organism: Mycena leptocephala (assembly GCA_029378395.1). Taxonomy (NCBI): domain Eukaryota; kingdom Fungi; phylum Basidiomycota; class Agaricomycetes; order Agaricales; family Mycenaceae; genus Mycena; species Mycena leptocephala. The sequence goes on along the minus strand of JARJLF010000888.1, from coordinate 77,909 downwards.
TACCTGATAGGTGACAGTGGTATCGTGCAGCTAGGAGCTAGGTAGTTCCCTAGGGGCACACACATTGTTGTATCTGTGGCTGGCTAAGGCTGCGCATTGGGACGCTTGAGCATAGACCTATCTGTATGGGATTTGCGCTATAGAGTCAAGGTCATCCATTGGTAGAACCTCAGCAGTTGTACGGCAACGCAAACCAGGTTTCTTGAGGCTAGGAGGCACTTAAGACCCAAACTATACAAAATCTACAAAACCCCCCGTAGAACCTGTTCATCGGGTCCTAGGGAACGTTGCGTGAACAGTTACTTTCGAGAGCGGAAGTGTACTTGAGGACATTCATCGGATTGTTCAATTGGAACTTGGTTACTTGTGATTCTGGGGATTCAGACTTCGTTTGCCTCATACTACGGCACGGACCCACGAACATAAAGGAAGCACTATTAAGAGGGCAGTTGTGTGTGTGTGTTGGTGGTTTTGGTGGTATTTTTACATCCCTAGCTGCTATTGCATGTCAAGCATACTGTTTAGCACACCGTTTCAACAGATGGAGAGTAAAACAAGGGAGCTCTCTGGGTTTGACTGCTCTTGTGAGGAGGTGCTGGAAATGCTTGGGAAATCCAGTGGCGTCCCATCGGAAGAATCATCTCTTGCTGATAAATGTCCAACTCAGCGGTTCTTGAACACAACATTGATCGCCGCCACTGTTGTTTAACTGTTGTCCTCGCCCGAGGAAACCGATGCATAGTGCTGTAGAGTAAATCATGCTGCATGCATTGGAAAAGTTGTCGCTTGCACGAGTATAGTCCAGCAAACCTGGTTACCAGTAGAGGAAAACAAAACAAAATCCCCAGAGAGAATTTGACTCAGACTGCGGTCTGTGTTGAAGACTGAAGTGGCCAGGTCTGATCAATCTGACTAAATGTGGCAAGACTGTCCAACATCCCTTGTTTTGTCCCTTCTTCATGATAAAGTCCATGATCGTGTATTTTTGTGTTTGTATTGCTTCTCTCGAGTTGGCCAAGTGACTGGATCTTGACCAAGAGATTCAACTCGGGCACACTTAGCAATTTTGTTATGTCCACACAAAGCCACTGCACTTAACTTGCCAAGAACTTGAACGATGTAGTGCCCATGCCTTGCAATGGCTATCATGGCTAGTCCTTTAAACTGGCTGCCCGAAGAGCTGAACGAGCTGTATTAATATTTCACAGCCTCCAGGTGGTGACCAATTTGGAGAATTGATCTTCCTATACACCTGACTCGCATATACATACTGCATGATCTGCTACTACTTGAAGCACTAGCCTGAACCAATACACAGCCATTTGGGTGAGCCATGCATGGACTTCCCGCACTCCGCCATGGAATAGACGGAGCTGAATTCGAGACAATTGGACAGAAGAGGGGAGAGGGGAGGTGGGTAATACGCGAATGGCAGAGATGAATGAGTGTTGGAAGACAGGAAAGAGGATCGGTGAGGGTTGAGAGTGGATAATGAGAAGGAGGTACGAGGGGAGGTGGATGCGGAACATGAAAGAAGAGCAATGAAAGAACACAGCGGAAAACACGCACTAGTTGCCTACCTCAGTGGCGGCACGACCCATGCGTCTTACATCTTTTTAAATCCACTCTTACGTGGAGTTCGCGACGGCTCCCTCGATTATGCGGCGATGGCGATGAGAATGCGATGGGAACGTTGGGGAGGATGAGGGTTGCGAGGAAGGTGTAGACAGTGCGCTGTGAGGCTGGTGCTTGTGCTACGCCCTGCACATCGCCTCATGGCCCCTTCAACCGAGCTCAGGACAGGAACGTACGAGGCACCCGTTCACCCAAATCGGGAATCAAAGTTACCAAATCCGGATTCTCATCAAATTTACGCAGCCTACGGTCCTCACCCAACCCTCCATACCGTCTGTACCACTCACCCGGCCAGCCACAACATTTACATTGCCGAAATCCCTTATTCCACGACTCGCACCTCACTTGCGAGTACCATGCCACATGCTACGTCCCACGAGAACAGTATGGTCCAACCAATAGCAGGCATCCTGGGCTCGGTATCCTCTTCCCACACCCAAGAAGTCGACAATGCTTGAACGCAAGAATCACCCGATCCCGTTTATACTCACCCAAAACACTCGAAACACACTCAGATGCGTCTGGACACGTCTTCCGACCAATAACTGACCATTTACTACCCAGGAACTTGCTCCACGGTGGGACGGACCACACGTCTGTACCGATTTGTGTCGCACACCCCGTCCATTCATGCAAATGAACCCCAAAATTCGAACGCAAGCCTCGTCCGTGGCCCCAAATACTGAACGCACGCTACGTACGTTCCTGCGAAAGCACCCTCAAACGTGAAAAGGGATGGAACTGAACGAGTGGGCATCAAGGGGACGGTCGAGAGGCGAAAAGGTATAAAAGGATAGTGGAAAAAGGCATTGTAGTCAGTCAATTCTTGGAGCTTAGTTCTCCCTCACCACCTGTACCCCCACCTGTGCAACTAAGTTTCGCTCACACCGAGTTGACCACATCCTCACTTGCCTCTAGCAGGGCATTTCACTCTCACATCTCCCTTAGCAAGGTCCCAACTCATCGGACCCCAAGTCATATCATCGGGCTTCCCCATTATAGGATCACCAACTTTGCGAGCTCCACGCTTTGTAGAAGTCAGCCTGGGTGAAGCCATATTGGTTTAAACCGCCGTCTGCAACCCAGCATCACGATCAGACGTACCATACGTTCGACTGACCAGCACCAGCTGGCGTCGCTGTCACTTGCTTTATAACTGTCAAACGTTGTATTAAGCCTTCCACCTTCGTTGGGAACATCAGGGAAACACGAGGAAAGGATCGCAGCCTAGGCATCGGATTTCACAGGAAGCAACACGTCGTTCACTCGAGCTTGTAACCTGGGACAGGTAACTATTGCCCCCACATCCATTTACAGCTAACAGCAGGTACCCCCAACATGAACCCACGGAACGTATGCCTCGTGCAATCCCGTGCAACACTCTCACTCAGACCACACACGTTGTGAGCCTCCACTTTGTGTCGACTCTGGCGACCGCCCAAATGCGCAACAAGATAAAGAAGAGATGAAACAAGCAGGACATAAAAACATATAAAGAGGAGACCGAAACCAGCAGGACATAAAACAATACTGCAGACAGATAGCGGAGAGAAACTTCAAACGGACACAAAGGACTTGGATAAAGATACACGGAACTGGACTTGGATAAAGGAACACGGAACTGGACTTGGATAAAAGAAACGCGGAACTCCCGATAATACCACCTCAGGCCACCCTAATATGACCCCTCTAGGGCCAGTTTTGGATACCTGGAAAGACTGGCCCAAAGGGGGTCATTTTTAGGTGGGTGTCCCATACAGCGTGGGATGTCCCACTGTTTCAGGTAAATCAGGGTGGGCTGTCCCACTGTTGTCCAGCATGTTGGGGTGGGACATCCCACCTCCATCCCACCATTTATGGTGGGATACCCCACCCGCCGCAGGCGGGCCTGAAAATTTTTCCTGGGATGGCCCATATACCCATTTTGTTGGCAGGACCCCAAACACTGCCCCATTGAACAAAATGCACTTTTTGCAGCCATACGGGCACCAATTCAGCTTGTGCTTGGTGATTCTGGATGCCCTGTATCAGGGCTCTCAGACTAGGTATAAACCAGCCAGATCAGAGCACCTTTTTTGCGCACTTATTCGTCGCTTTGTACCTGCAAAATGCCCTTTTTGCAGCTATATGGGCACCGTTTCGCCTTGCACTTGCTGATTCTGTATCAGGGCCCTCGTACTAGGTATAAACCGCCCAGATTGGAGCACCTTTTTTGTGCACTTATTCGTAGCTTTGTACCTGCAAAATCTCCTTTTTGCAGCCATACGGGTACAGATTCAGCTTGTGCTTGATTCTGGGAGCCCTGCATCAGGGCTTCTAGTCTACAGACAAACCATGCAGGTCAGAGGATATTTCTTTGCGTTGAATTGTAGCTTTGGACCACCAAAAGGCATTTTTTTGCAGCCATACGGGCACCCATCCACCTTGTGCTTGGTGATTCTGGAAGTCCTGCATTAGGGCTTCTAGTGTACAGATAAACCTGCAGATTGGAGCATATTTCTTTGTGTCAAATTGTAGCTTTGTACCACTAAAAAGAACTTTTTGCAGCCATACAGGCACTGATTCCCCTTGTGCTTGATGGTTACATTTCACTTCAGTTCTATTGTGACCCAGCGAGCTTCTATGCACTTCAAACATATGCTTTTCTCTCAACGTGGGACATCCCACACATTTTTCACTCACCGTGGGACATCCCACACATTTTTTACTCAATGTGGGACATCCCACGCATTTTTTTACTCACCATGGGACATCCCACACTTTTTTTACTCAATGTGGGGCATCCCACATTTTTCTTACCCACCATGGGACATCCCACACATTTCTTACTCAACGTGGGACATCCCACACATTTTTTTACTCGCCATGGGACATCCCAGTAAGCTGTCAGTCGTCGTGAGATTTTTTTAAAAAAAAAACGATGGGGAAACAATTATGTCCACAGGGGGAGTTGAACCTGCATCATCCCGTGTAAACCTAGAGCATTGAAAGGATGTGTTACCACTACACCATGTGGACGACAAGTATACATATTCCGATACATATAAACCATTACTTACCTTGGCATTAAATTTGCTGTCTTATTCAATACCACGTCAAGTCGTACTCCCTCATTTTATTCAAGACTAAGTTTTTTTCAACATGTAAAAATAAGTTATCATTTGTTAACGAATGTATCTCTATAACAGCCTCTATCCCATCTAACAAAAACAACAAAACCTTAAACATACTTGCCTCCTCCCACATGTCGACCCCAGTCCGACCATAGGGCCTATGGTCAGACCCAGCGTATCGCACAGAGGTTTTCAGATAGTGGAGGGCAAGTTAGAGCGCAAAAAAACTAAATTTCCTTCCTCCCACTTTTTTTTTTGGCAGTTGTGTTTGTGTGTTTGTGTCACGGTGTTGACACGCCACATCGTTCCATGGGGCAACATTACCTGTATTGCAAGTCAGTGTGCCAGTTTAATGCATAAACCAGTCACCTACTCTGGTATTACACAATGTCGTTTTCGTTTACCTGTCAAAGATAAGCCCCTGAAGTTAACACAACCAAACAACCGCTACGACCCCAAAAAGGAAATGATTCTCAAAAAAACTCCCGAACTCAAGCACAAAATCCCGTGTATTTATTTATCCCAAGAAAAGTATCTAACAGTGTAAACTACAACTCAAAAAAGCGATGTAAGTAAGAAAGAAAAATGTTATCTAATAACAATTATAAAACGACTCGACGGGAACCTCGGCCGAAGGCCCTTCTTCGCGCGCGCTCTTGATTGCTTTAGCGATATACCGACAAATTTCCTCGCGCCAGACCTCATCTAAAAGGAAGCAATTCAGGACACGAAACGAACGGAACAAACAACAAAACATACGTTTTATGTAAGTCATGAGGCAGTCGACACTCTCGGGGTTTTTGGCGTGCTCGTTCGTAAGCTGGAACACAAACTTGTGGTCGCCCAACGTAGGGGAACCCGCCGCCCGAGTGTGACCCAAAAACCAAGCGCGACGCTCTCGCACTAAAACACGTAGTTAGTCGAAGTCAAATGAACAAGTGAGACAATAAAACATACGATACACGTCGCACTCCACGCGACGGGGATCTTGCATTCCAAAAGGGTTTATAGCAGTGAACGTTGCCACCGCCCGTCCAACCGTCCTCTCCATGAGGACGGGATCCCCTTGAGTCACGACTCTGAGGTTGTCGTACACCAGTAGCTCATTCACCTTCTTCCTGAGATCGTCGAGGATGCGCGGGTGGAGCTTGAAAGGAATTCCGCATGATACCTATCCCCCTTTCGACGGCGAGGGCTATCTCATGATGGGCAGGTACGACGAGGCCTGGAAGGAATACCGCGTAGCGTTCGCGAACCACGAGGCGTCCGAGAACGAGAAGGAGGCCGCATTTATCGCGAAGCAGAAGGCCAAATTTTCGGAGTGGGAGGAGCGCGCGCGCATTTACCGCGAGAAAATCCCAGGAATCCATCGTCACCAGGCCGAGCGAATTTCAGCGTACATCGAACGGCGCAACCGGGTCCTCAGCGACGTCGAGCATCGGCTGAACACCTTGGGGTGCTATATTCTCTTCCGGATCCGGGCTCAATTCGAGGACGAGGACCACGCCTTGGGCGGCCCCCTTTCCGCTTCTCCTTCCCAGCCGCCGTACAAGCCACCCTCTCGGGCTCCTGCTACGCCGCCGCAGCCGTCGTCTTCGCACAACCGAGAGAAGATTTTCGTCGAAGCTCCGCAAATCGCCGTTCTTGACACGGCCGCTGTATCTGACTCCGACGACGAGCCTTTGTCGGCCCCGCGCGACGTGAAGGAGAAGGGCAAGGGCAAGACCATCGTTGTGCCTAGAGCGGCGTCGAAGAAAAAGGCGGCCAAGCGCGCCTCCTCTGAACGCGCCGCGTCCGACCGCGCCGAGTCGGAAGAGGAGGGCGAGAGCGACGGCAGCGAGCCAGACCCCATTACGCGGAGCGTGAAGGTGAAGAAAGGGAGGCGAACGGTCTCGATTGACCTAACGGGTCCGCGCAACAGGTACGCCTCTCACGTCCGAGTCGCGTAGCATCGAAATGTTCAGAAGCAAGTTTAAAAGTCGCCACTACCAGTGGTGAGGAAGCTATTTGCAATATGTTGATTCGTCGGACTATATTGAACCACGCAGTTGAACTATGTTGTCCGCCGTGCTCGCTCTTGCTGCTTGATACTGCCATAATTCGAAGCACTTGAGCCATACTAATCACCGACACTTGCGCGAAGCCAGCCTGGGTCCGACTCGCATGGAATGTTGCGACCCGGCAAACGACCTCGCACCGATTCAACAGTACACGAAGACACTCGCTGAAAATTCCCGGCCGGACCGTTAAGAATTATTTGTGGACCGGGAATATATTCTTCTAGCGCGTCATTGAAAGACAAGAAGACGCCGACTCGCGATAACCGAGGCGTCAGTCACATCTCTTGGACGGCATTGGTGAAAAGGACATGCTTTCAGTAGGGTACGCGCTACGGTACCTTCAGATTTTTAGTTGACGTTCACTAGTGGACTATCAATCAAAAAGGAACTATCCACAATTTATGAATTCAAAGCGTGAAAACAACCTGGAAGCGGGCAAGTCGAGTGGGCTCTCCGATCGAGGGGGATTCACCTCGACCGGTCAATTCGCTAGTGCTCGAGAAAATGATCTAATTACTTTCAAGTCGGCCCTGAACTGAAATGATGAATCCGTTGCCATCTAAAACTTCACCAGCCGCATCATTTCCTCTCTCGCCTCTCCCGCGCGCACCTCCCTGAGGGCCTTCGCTATCTTTGCCACATTTTCCTGCAATCTCGCGCCCTTGGCACCGCGTGCAGCCGCAAACGTCGCCTTGAACTCCTCCGATGCGTCCTGCACAGTACCGGTGATTTTGACACTACTGTGGAGGGATGGCGCAAGTTGTGGGCCAGCACGAATCTGGGCACGTCAAAATTAAATATGGTGATTCAAAAAAAAAGGGGGTACGGAACACTAATTACCTGGAAGAGCTCGATAGCCACCGGATTGGGCCCTGCTGACAACATTGCGGCGTTGATGGGCTGCTCAGCGCCTACGGGCCAGATGATGAGCGGGATATCCTGCGTAAACGACTCGGTCACAGAACTACGAAAGAACGTGAGTGGTACGAAAATGAAACTGGATGACTGGAGATAGAGGTAGGAACTTACTTGAACCCGCCGTGTGTGAGGAACCATCCGACGCCGCCATGCTGCAGGATTGCGAGCTGCTCGACCCAAAATTCGCAAATGAGCCCTTTCCCGCTCGCGTTGACGCGCTGTATGAGGTCTGCAGGGAGGGACGCCATCGCGGACCCAAGTGCGAAGATGAACGGGAATGGCTGCTCGAGTTCGAGTAACGTGGTCACAAGCGCTTCGACGAGCTGCGGCGTGGCGACCGGGAAGAAGAGCGATCTGGCGAGAGTCCGACATGTAAGGAATCTGAGCAGCAATGCCAAAGAATACACGCGCACCCGAAGGATATGTAGAGGACAGATTTCTTGCCGTATTCACTCACAGCGCGGTCCAAGAACGATTTGACACGCTCGTTGGACAGCACAGCCGGGGTAGCATTGGCCCAACAGAGCTCGTGAGCCTGCATCCCGATGGTAAACAGCTCTTTCCCACGCTTCCCGTAAAATTCACGGAGGTACGGCACGCCGACGGGCTCGACACAGGAGCTGGTGGTGGCAATGTATCCGTCGGCGGCCTTGCCGAGCTTCTGGGCGCTCGACAAAAGCGCACCCAAGCCAGTCGGTGGGCCGGCGCCATATACGTGGCGTTCGTAGTCGTACATGTCGGGGCCGCCGGGATACTTAATGACGATTCCGGATGTTTTATCCGTGCCGTTGGAGGCCTCGAAAACCTGTGAGCGTGAAGTTGGAATAAATTAATAGCAAACAATCTTGGACTCGGATGAAACCCAACATTTTGGACAATGTCCTCCAGAGAGCGACCGTCGCGCTTCGACTCGTCCGCGTAGAGCTCCTCAGCTATCGCAGTAAAATCGTGGTCGCTGACATGCGCGGGCAAGGAAATAACGGCGGAGGACCACCAGACAAGGGTCTTGCAGTCGGGACCAAAAATTGCCTTGGTGGGTTCGATTACAAATCCTCCACAGCCGAAATCGAGCTGGGAGAAAGCATCGGGATCGGGAACTGAGATAAAATAGAATGCGTACATGAATGGCCTGTGGTTTGGGCCATCCCTCACTTCCGTGAGCCAATTGAGGAATGGTCTCCATCCAGCCGCCACAGAGCTGTCCAAGCGCCTCCTTGACCATGCCCGGTCCGTCCAGGCTGCAAAATCAAGGAGCAATCAATTCGCGAAAAACATAGGAAGGACTGAGGACGAACTTGAACTCCTTGGGGCCCAACCCAATGATTCGAAGTCGCGCTTTGTCGTAGGAGCACCTTGCTAGCGCCGCCTCCATTTTCGGGACTGATCATCACAATTCGGATGTTGTCTGGTATTCTTGGGAAGATACGCACCAATAAGATTGTGCTGCACAATCGTAATAACGAGTGTAGGATCCACAGCGAGCATCTGGTCCACAGCATTGATGTAGCTGATTGTGTGTCCCCACGCGGGTGGGAGCATTGCGGCGGTGTGGTGGGTAGCCATGTTGAACAGGAACGGATGGAGAGTGAAACAAACGACCTCTCTGGGACCCTGGGGGTTTGACTGCTCTTGTAAGTAGGTCAAAAGTAGGTGCTGGAAATGCTTGGGAAATCCAGGGCTGCCCCATCGGAAGAATCTGATTGGAGAAATGGCCAACATTAACGCAACATCGGCAACACCAACATTGATCGGTACACTGTTGTTCTCGTTCGAGAAAACTGATGCGCAGCGCTGCAGCTGAGTAATGCGTCCATCGGAAAGGTTGTGGCTTGAATTTCAGAATGAGTATAGTTGCCCGGGAAACCAGGCCATCACCACTCACCAGTGGAGGAGAAAAGGAAGGACTAACAAAATCCGCGGAGAGAACCCGAAAACTTGAAGGGCTGAAGCGAGCCCACCGAAAATAGAATAAGCGGAATAAAAGGTACATCAGTGTCTGGACTCGGAGGATGACTCGGATTGGACTCGGAATCCAATCCGACTAAATGCGGCAACGTCTGAACATCCCTGTCCGTAATCGTGTATTTGTAATTTTGTATTGCTTCTCAGATTGTCGACCCTGAGTGACTGGATCTCGACCAAGGGATTTAATTTGGTCGCGCGCTCATCAATTTTGTCATGTCCGCACAAAGCCGGTCTCGCATTACCAAGAACTTGAATGACGTGCCTTTAATTAGGCCTTTGGACTTGCTGCTCAAACATCTGAACGAACTGCATTCATACTTCACAGCGTCCGGATGGTGGCCAATTCGGAGAATTGGTCGTGTGAGTACATTGAATGTTTATTTCAAGGAGTAGCCTACCAACACTGGCTTCCTATGTACCCGACTCGCAGAGATGAATGAGTGTTGAAATTGAAAGACAGGGAGGATCGGTGAGGATTGGAATGCCCGGCTGTGGGGACCCGCCCCGCCCGCCTTGGCCTGGCAGGGGCGAGAACGGCGGCGAGGTCGTGTTGGTGCTGCCTGTTGCGCTATTCACTGCTGATGTTGAGCCTGGGGTCCGTCCGGAGGGCCGCGAGCTCGAGCTGGAAGACATGGAGAGAAGAGGGAAGAGCAGAGACGTCCACAACGTGGGTGAGATATCAGTGTCGCTGAAGGAAAAATAGTCGGGCCCGAGAGAATGTTGGCGGCGATGGGGACTAGAGCGTCGGCGTCGTGAGCAGTGGCGATGACGAAACAAAGACTTGTCAGCGAGAATAAACGATGTTGTGTCATCACTCGCGGCGCTGTTCGGCAACTCCCTTTTCCGGTCTTGTTGTCTCAACCCCGTTTCTGAATAAGCACCGAGACTGCTGCGCAGACGACTCCGGTGTCTGTTTCTTGCCAGCTCCCAACGATCAAGCTCCCGACCACAATCAGTTGTAATTCAACCGATCGGCCCGCGGAGGCTTTTTTTCCACCCCTGATTCGCGTTCTTTTGGCTTCAAAATGTCTCGCATTCAGCCAACCTGGAAATGGGGTACGCAAAGCAGTATGGTGTAATGATGCACGCGGGATTTTCTTGTGTGTCAAGCTGAAGTGTAATCCCGGAGGTCGTGGTTCGAATCAAGGTGCTGCTCTCCATCTCTGTAACATGTACATTTTTTTTGGGCACAAAATTTGTCTGAATCCCTGGCACTCCACCCACCTCAAAAAGGGGCAAAGAAAGCAGTATGGTGTAATGCCGCACACGGGGATTCCTTGAGAAGGCGTGACATAATGGCTCAGCGCTCAGCCCCGAGGTCCTTGTTCGAATCAAGGCACTGCTCTGCTGCATTGCCATTTCCACAGCATTTCTTTTGGCAAAATTCCTATGAATCTCCAGCACTCCACCCACCTCGAGACTGGGTAGAAAAGGCAGTATGGTGTAATGATGCACATGGGAATTTCATGGCTGGAAACTCTATGGGAATGTATTGCCGAGGTCCTTGTTCGAATCAAGGTACTGCTCTTCAGGTGGTTTCGAAGCTTCTTTTTGATGAAAATCTTGTCCGAATCACTTACGCCAGATAGCGAAAGTAGTTTTTTGTATGTTCACATGGAGGCCTATAAATCTGAGAAATTCTTGAAAAATCCTCCTCATGTGTAGAGTCTCAAAATATTTTTTAAAGCGGTATCTATCCAACAAGCAAGGTACGAGCTTCATTTTGTTGGAGTGTCTGTCTACGAGAGACTACTTAATCGTGAGGTGAGTTTTTAGTAGACTTTTTTTGACTGCTCGGCAAGATAGTTTGAATCTCGGGCCAATGATACATTATGTCAAAATGTGTGAAAATTTGGAAGATATTCGCACAATGCTCCCTCTCTTCCTGCAGCCTCTGCATCCCATCCTTCGGCCTGTTCTCAAGTTGCTGTGGTCTGCTAGTATTATTTGCACTCTGATCATTAATGAGCAGATTTTAATGAGGAAAGCTCATTGGGAAAGCTTGAGCAACGCGCTCACCGTCACGAATTCAGCTCATTCAGCCTCACTGAGTCTCGATCTCGACCTGACCTTTTTTCCCCTTGGTTCTTAGATTTGTGGTTTGCTGCCAAAATTTGGCGTTGGAGGGGATCTACGGATATGGAGCAACTGCTGGCAGATTTGTTGGAAACAACACATCGTCGCGTCGAGGATTAGATAGGTTGCGCATGAGCCGCATGCGGCTTTTGTGCATTGTGCAAAGCCGCATGGCAAATTTGAAATCTGAGAGGTGTCAATTAAGTATTGTGATATAGTCTGCTGCGTGGCAGACGTGAAAGTATCGAAAAGGTGAGCGATGCCTCTGTGATGCCTGAAAAATGTGGCCTCCTACGGGTGCACATCCAAAACATAACAATCACGGGAGTGGAATATGAGATTTAGGAGGTATTGAATGGTACCTCAAAAGACAAGAACCAAGAACAGGGAAGAAAAAGCTGCGGCATTGTACAATGCACAAAAGCCGCATGCAGCCTGTGCGGCTTTTGCGCAGCCTATCTATTAAGGCCTTAGCTTAATATGGGTTAAGCCGTTATTAAGACTAAGCCCTTAAGATCTTAACTACAACACTGGGCATTCTCACCAATGCTCCCTTCTCAGGAAGCGGGTGAGGTGTATGGTACATGGTTGGCTTTGATATTAAGGACGAAAACCATCCTGCGTTTGACTCCCGCTGCCCACATGATCAGACTGAACTGTTGCTTTGTCCTTGCTTGATCTTCTTTCTGGTTATTCTAATTTGTTCTGGGAAGTCACCCGCAGGCGGCAGGGACGGTCGAGAACAGATCCAGATTCTGGTATACATGTGCAAGGGCACTGCTGTGGAATGAGTAACACGAAGCGATATTCAAGTTATCGTGAGAAGCGACCTAGAACGGGGGATAACGAGTACAGTGACCTCATGACCAGATTAACTTAACAACAGTCATATAATTACGACGTAGATGAGATTATCTATATAATAATCGAACTTGGTTTGTCTTTGACCACACAAATTGGACCAAGGTTCCGAGCCTCCACATGCCGTCAACTGCTCCACAAAAGCGTCGGAATGCTGAGTCTTCCGGCCCATTTATAGCTGTTGAGATGTTCACGTGTGTATGTAGCCCATGGTTGAACCTGGTTCGACTTAGGTTCAACACATCTCGAGACTCAATGTTACTAGAATGTTAGGGTTCGGTTCTATACAGAATAGTACACCCGGGGTCACCCAGTTCCGATTACCTACGACACTTCTTGATACAAATACTGTACAATTTATTTACCACACTTGACCTTTTTTCTTACCCATATGTCTACATGCAGTACTTTGACAATACACATTGTTTGAAGTCAGTGCGTTGTGAGCCATCACTTTGTGATCGCTCTGGAACGGCACATACGAAGCGGAAACAGCATCACCAAATAGAGACAGAGCACATCTCCGATCCGACGCCTTACACGCTGGCAACTTCACAATCCCGATACACACATTTCTAAAACTCTCTGAACGCAGCAGGCTGACTAAGGAAAAGACAAAGATAAGATCGGAGTCGCGCTATAAAACTAGTAATGCACCTTCTGCGCCGACTCTACGAACGCAGCAGGGTGACTAAGGAAAAGACAAAGAACAAGATCGGAGTCGCGCTATAAAACTAGTAATGCACCTTGCACGCCGAGTCGCGACTCAGTAATGCCAAAACACCGACTTTGCGCCCCGACTTGCGCAACGAACGCGTGCCCCACCGACATCGCGCCAACCGAGAACGCCGCAGCCCCACCGACAACACACCGACCAAGAACGCACGCGACTTCGTGCCCCGACTTGCGCAACGAACACTGTGAGCCATCACTTTGTGATCGCTCTGGAACGGCACATATGAAGCGGAAACGGCATCACCAAATAGAGACAGAACACATCGCCGCTCCGAAGTCTCACAATCCCAATACACACATCTCTGAAGCGCAGGCCGATACGAAAAGACAAAAGAACAAGATCTCGCGCTATAAAAATAATAATGCACCCTCCACACCCACTTGGCAAAACACCAACTTGCGACTTCAACAACGTGCGACCCACTAAACCAAGAACGTGCACCGCGCTTGCCGACTTTGCGCGTGTGCTCGCTGACTTTGGTATACACCCCGCGACCAAGAGACTGCGTCCGCCGACTTTGCATGTGACATCGCGCCCCTGCCGACTTGCGTGCCCCTGCTGACTTGCACGCGCCCGCGTTCGCACACCCGCTGACTTGTGTGCGCCCGCGTTCGTGCCCCACCAACGTTGCCATCGCGCCCGCCTCGTGCTCCCCCTTGCGCTCGCGCTCAGCGCTCGTTGCGATCATGCCCGCCTGCCGTTTTGCGCCCACGTTCGCATCCGCCTCGCGCTTCCCCTCCACCTCGCGCTTCCCCTCTGCCTCGCGCTCTCCCTCCGCCTCGCGCTCCCTACCGCCTTGCCTCCCCTCCGCTTCGCCTCACTCGCCTTCACCTCGCTCGGCTCCACCCACTCGGCTCACCTCGCTGGCAAAGCTGAGCCAGGCAACGAACGAACGAAAAGCAAGTAGGGTATATTTATGGAGCTCGTGGAGCGGCCCTCAAGAAGGAATAGGTTGATCGAGTTGGGGAAAGAATTGATAAGAAGAGGAGAGGGATTCTTTGAGAAAGAGTAGGCCAACCAGGCAAGAACAGTACCGATACAACCAGGAGACGCACCCGAGAACGGAAAAGCCTGCGCTCAGCATCTTGGGATACAGAATCGAGAGCAGAAGGCATTCCCGACTGAAGAAGCATACACCCAGGGAGCGGAAACTCCCGCACAGCATCCAGGGACATAGAATTGAGAGCGGAAATCATTCCTGACTAAAAGAGGTGCGCATTCGAGGAACGGAAACTCATGCACAGCCCCCAGGAATGCAGGATTGAGAGCAGAAAACTGAAGCGCCATGTGCTCGCCAAGCGGGTATCTCACGCACAGCACAGGAACGGAGCGGGAATGTGTTCGAGTCACAGAAGACGAACGGAAACAGTCCAGGAAGCATGTGGCGACGGTCCAAACCCCGATTTAGGGAACAGGATGCGGTAAGTTGGAGAAGGACGAGAGGAACGTGTAGGAGGCAGTGCTAGACAGTCGGTTTCCTATAAATACGAGACGATGCAGCGAATAAAGACATCTAATTTTTCCCATCTAAAACTACCAGCGCATCTTAAGTGATATGCAAGTACCGCTCACCAGGGTACACTGACTACGAAAACCAAGGTCCCCAGGGCTGCGCCTGGCAGAACATCGACCCGCTGCCCTCGGATTGTCCGTTGCTGTACAGACTGCTCGATATAAACAGTGTCTCGAGCACTACGCCAGTCACCGCTCGAGTTATACACCTCCCTGACTGCTCGTATCGAACGGAACAGGTATCGACCTTCATCGCAGCTCTCAAGAAGCCGACTCCGCTCGCTAGAGCTCACGAACAGAACAAAGAAGACGATTTGTAGAGGACATAGTAGGGAACGGACTTGGAAAGAAGGGAACGGCAGACAGTAGCGAGTCATTGAAAACAAGTTTAGGGCCTTCCAGCGCATGAAGCACCCTAGAAGAGGTCGGAGGACCAAGGGTAGCTGTATACAAAAGAACCAAGAACGGCCCCATAGTGTTTATAACAACGGAAACCGCATCGCATCTGGACAGTCGTCTGCTCATCAACAGGATTGTAGAACGGGACATGTTACAAAATTCAGGGAAGGCTAGACTTTTGAGCGGATTCTACTCCGTACTTTAGAATAGCGAACCGTACGACCAGATATTCTCTGGGGCGTATTAAAATACTCTAAATAAACCACACACATTTTACTGCTACCACAGTCTCGCGCAGCGATACCATTATCTCCCCCAAGGACGAACGCTCTCTACTTGCCCTTACCACCACCACCTATCAGCATCTAGCAGACGTGCAGTCAACATCACAGTGTTGCTTTGGTCAAGAAAACCGAGGTCTTACATAGAATCATTCCACTCTATCTCAGTCGCTGATTATAAATCATGGAGATGTTAAACACTTGAGCGCAACTTGAGCGTGGACCTTGAACTGGTCATATGATGGCCAAGATGACGACACAGTTTTGAATAATGTGCTCGGGATGAGCCCAGGTGCTAGACAAGCCAAGTTATGATTGGTGAATGAAATAAATTTACGGTGAGGAGGCATCAACCACCTTTCTGAGCCTGTATATCTAAAGAAGTCATCTGGATTAACAGATGAAGGCAGATGGGATTAATTTCTGAAGGCGAGTGAGGAGAATAAACTCTTCTGTTCATGCTAAAGATTCTAAATTAACCAAGTTGTCGTTCTAAACTTAAAGCTATCAAGTATCGGCAGAGGCTGCAGGAACAAATGAAGTTTGAATGAAGCCCAAAATATCATGAAATGACCACAGCTGAAGTGTCTATAACCCCAAACTCACAGAAGCTCTGGTTAATTCACTGGAGGAGACGCTCTGAGGCACCAGCAAAACCTGGGTCTGCTACGCAGTTCTACGTACTTTGTGTAGTTTCTGTCACCTGTGTAGTTCTGTGTAGTCCAGGCCAGTTTACGTAGTCTCTGTAGTTCTTCTGTAGAGTTTACCAGCAGTCCGTCAGAAAAATTTGTTGCTGTCGCACTCTTTGCTTTAAGCTTCTGTTGACTTTACTTACAATTTCTAATGAACTGACCTGCGATAACATATTTTTACAGACTACTTACTGTACAAAGGCTTTTTGCGCATTAAATTAAATTAATTGAATTGTTTCTGGTGGGAATCGAACTCATGACCTCGCGCAAACAGAGAAAATACTTAAGTTAGCAAAACAACCGCTGTCTCAAAGTGACCATATATACATGTGGAAACTCAAGTGTGATATGGGGTCCACACTGTTGCCCAGGCTTCAACACTCTTCAGCTGCTACCTCACCTCAAAGATTCACATCCTTCTTGTGTATCATGAAGAATATTATCAAGTTAGTAAGACCATGAATTGGGTGAATACAACTGAAAATGGTCATCCGTGGTCATTGGTCTAAAAATAGATCTCAAACCAAAGTTGTAGAGCTCAATGAGAGCTAAGGTAGCAGACATACATTTACGGTTGCCCCATGTGATCTATCATTACACTACCATATTGGGAAGGGAATGACTGAAAGGGTCGGAAAACACGTATAAGTAATCCACAAGGGATAGAGTAAAAAATTTGGCACAACAGTTTTGTGGAAATCGGTCCCATATTGCCATCTGAGGTTAAATATCTGCAAAATCTTCAAAATTGAGCCACTAGTTCCCAAAATAGGGAGATGCGTGCCCTGATTCGCGCGTCTGGTCTGGGGATACGCCAAGCGCATCTATCGGCTAAACCCGAGTCATCGTGGGAGGATGCCCTCGAGCAGAACACACTTAGCGCGCTCGAGGAGGTTCCGCTCGAATCTATGTGCCGGTTTGTGCTCCAGGCTCGCTGTTTTGCTGATGCATATCACCATGGACTTGATGGTTCACAGGCTGCTTGGGTGGCCAGGAAGTACAAGGGACATCGTGTTCTCCTCGGGAATTTTTAGCAGACATGCAGGCGGCTGGAATTGTATGGGGAGGGAACGTGAATGCTGGTTTGTAGCAATGTTGATCATATATTTGGAACTCGTCCTTCAATTCTGCCCTAAAATTCTGAAGGAAAATTGTGGATACCCTCAACACATATTTACACAAAACTGTTGTGGCCGATTTCTCATGAACCGCCGAAATGTGGTGTAAAGGCGTGTCGAAACGTATTCCATCCAAAAAAGGGTATGTGACCGTAACATCACGTGGGGCAACCGTAAATGTATGTCCGCTACCTTTGTCGCAAAAGGGCTTTTTGGGAGATAACCGGGATAAGGCACTATAAGCTGGGATAAGGCGATATACTGTACCATTTCGACCGTAGATTCAGCCACTGTGACCTGTGACCACTTAGATTCACCTTTTGATTGATTCAATTTCCTTTTTGGGCGATTTTTCGGCATTTCCCGGTGAATTTTAGCAGGAAAACAGCCAAAAACCGCGATCCCAAAAGCCAATGACCTGTGACGAAAATTAAATAGGTTCAATTCAGGTCTGGCTGTGACCTGTGACCTGAATCTACGGTCGAAATGGTGCAGTAAGCCAGGATAAGGCGCTATAAGCCGGGATAAGCCTTTAAGGTTTTTTGGGGGCCTATAAAGTTCAAAATGGCGCTATCCTCGGATATAAGCCCTTACGGAACTTATAAGTCGTATAAGATGTTATATGGGCTTATAACAGCTTACAGTTGGCTCCGTTGCCGATACCACAAATCGTTCCCACCCTTGTTCAATAATCCCACAGCTTTCGCACCAAAAAAAATCAAATAATTCATTCAAAACTACACTACGATACAACAGGTGTAATAGATAACGAATGTCTACGCCACGAGTGGTTAGAGATTGGTTACAGGGCAAGTGCGGATGTACATACAGAACTGGGCAGTGTTGCCCGGGCCTGATAAATGATGAGCATCCGGTGGGTGAAGTAAAGAGAAAAGAATAGCCAATTAACACAGATTGATATAGCATGCATAAGAAAGCTCACCTGAGCCCTGTTGGTCTCCAAGCTAGCGTGCAGCTTCTGTTAGTTACATCTAACTCAGGCAGTGTTCGAAGACAGAAATGTAGTGACGCACCACTGCACTTCTAGCAATCGGCAACAACCGAGGGGATTGGAACTGTGTCGCGGCGGCGGTCAGTGCCATCGCCGTGGGGGGGCGGTGAGTGGTGGTAGGTGGTTGAGAGCAAGGAAGGCGGAGTCACGGCGTCACATTTCTGGCGCCTTATATCTAATGCGGTAACATGACATCATTCTACTCCACAACTCCAGCCAGCTGCCTCCCATCCTCTTCGCACTTTAACACCTCTACGATGCCTGCAATACATCGGCTAGGCTCTGAGACCATCCACACCTCCGATTCTGCCGGAAAGACAGGCTTCACGGTCACCACGACGCAAAATCTATTTAGGTGATGTTGTAGATTTTGACTGGCTGTTGCGCGCTGGTAATTAATAAATCACCGAATTGTTCAAAAATGTCGTATCTGGTATCCTCTGAAGCCTTAAACATCGCAAATAAATCACTGGAGAAGAACGAAAGTTATAAGCACTTATAAGGACTTATATGCAAGCTGTAAGGTAGGTATAACTGGCTTATAACTGGGCTATAAGCCTGTAACCTTTCGTAACCCCTTATAACCCTCCAGGCCCTTTTGCGACATTACAAGATTTGTCTAAAATCAATTTGCAAGAATTGGCTTCATTAAGCCGCAAATTGCAAAATACTTTTCTGGAGCCGGCGGTTCGGAAATTTTGAACCCTTAGAATTTGGCCTAAATGTGCAAAAACAACATCTGAGAGGTGAAATCAGAGTAAATGAGACACATTGTGTAAGTCTGCCAGCTTCACAGTGTCTTAGGTAGCAGCCCAAGTAGTATGTAAAACCAGAGTTTCTACAGGCATACTACATAAATTGACTAAATTGACCATACTACAAAGGACTACATAGAACCTCACCAACTACAGGAACTACGTACATCAGCAAAAGCACATTTCACGCGCCATCTTTTGATCTTGTGATGTCGCGTAGATCTTGTGGACGCGACTACGCGAGCCACGAGACCGCGAAACCTAAATAAATCGAAGATTTTGAGAATGGAATACATCTCAAAGTATCTGCACGCAATGTTACACGGTGAAGAAGCTATGCAAGAATTCATGGGTGCGTATTCATCCACAAAGAAGGCACGAAATACCTCGAGGGAACAAGTGTCAATCACCTTTAGACAGCTCTCGTGAGAATTCGGACATAGCTCGTGATTCGCGTGCGCGCCAACTTTTGGCTCGCGTACGAGCGCGTATGCGAGGTCACGAACAGATTGTTTAAATCCCGATGTAGAAGCCCGGCTTCTCCAGAGCAACTACAGAGCACTATGTAAAAGTCCCGGAACTACAGCAACTACAGCCGAACTACAGCCACTACCGCCAAAATCAGGGTTTGCTGATGTTGATTCTGGCGGACAGATACTTAGATAACTGCCTATAAGACCGTGAGGACTCCGAAGAGTCAACCAAAGGTTGACGACGAGCGGCGTCTTAGCGCACATTTGGCGTACATTCACACCCAATTCACACCGACGGTTGCCAACTTTAGCGTGACCGGATGTTTAACTCCAAATGTCGACTTTTGAGTTCAACAAAGACTCATCCCCAACTGAGGAAGTTGCAACGACGGTGTTATATGATGTATATGGCCAGAATACATTGAAAGGAAGATCAATAAATGAATTGGTTTAAAATCATACCGTCTGAAAGCCATATGGTGCGCACGGCAAAAAAGCCATCAGATGGCTCATATGGCTGTTGTGCAAACAGGTTAATCCTGATATCCTTCCCCACCGCCGAACTGAGAGGAGCCATCGGCACTAAGATTTAGTATTTCAGTATTTACGGGGATTATAGGCAGTCATTTCCTTTGTGACTTTCATGTCAAAATTGATTAGCTCAGACATCAGAGTTCTGTTGACTACTTGACCTCTTTCAAGATTTAATAGTGTGCATAAGGGGCAACAGAAACAAGGTGGTTCTGGTAGTCCCGTTAAACTTTCTGAATATATTCACCATCAGGACCAGCGAAATCTGTGCTCAATGCCTCAATCTCATAAATCAATGGCGAGACGTGGGACACTTTGATCGACTAAAGTATGCCACAAAAAACACGAGGAACCAACCGCAAGTTGGTGACGAGTGTCTGCCAGAGTTATGTAGGCCGCCGAAGCATTCTGATTTTCATTGAAGGGCTATGGAACTGTAGACACGAGACCTCAGATTTCCATCTTACTGCTATATTTCCGTTGCGGAGTACCAACTTTCTTGATATCGACACTCTTTTGACCTCTTTATATTTCTTACACTCATTTACTGTTTAAGGCTTTGTTTGTGCTACAATTTGAATGCCATCAGCGTGAACGATCTGACTCAGTGACGGTGCTTCCGTGTGGAGCATAGGTTCATGCTAGTATGGATTAAAATTGAGGTCCAGTTAAGTTGCCTGATTACAGGGTCAAAGGTTCCTTCTGTTCATCAGGTGAAGTTCCAGGACCCTCATCGGTGTCGGTCTGCAGCGAAGGAGAGGTACCTGGTGCGGACAGAGTCTCTGGCCTTTCCAGGCTGGAAGGAAATACAACCGTTGCCGGAGTCGTTAATGTCTCATTAGCTCCATCCCGGATCGATTGTGAGAGTTTTTGAAGTCGCTGCTTAACCAATGCAGCATCCTTCCTGCGCGACGAACGGACGAAGAGTGGGTGTGCGGCTTCCCACATGTCCATCGCCTGCATAGTGTCTCTGCTCCGGAGCACGATATCCCCAATTCCAACCATACACTCGGCTCTGAGACGATGTATGCCCATGATTGTCCCTCCCTTCAATGCTGCTTGGAAGAGATGAAGAGCGGTGTCGTCATCACCCATCATGATGTGTACATCTGCAAGACGCCGAAGAGCCTCTAATCTGTCTGCGGGCTTGTCGTCCTTTTGTGTGAACGCGAAGTACACCACTGCCCAGCGGAATGTGTCCATTGTTCCGTACATTTTGTGCCCAGGGTCAGCCAGAGCCGCCAGACAATCTTGTACAACGGCGGGAAGGATGCCTCGACTCTTTGACAGACACTCCAAAAATGAAACACGGGCAATCTCGGTGTCTCCGTGCATGAGGTTATTTTTAGCGGCCAGCACGGAACACCATACGATTCTCGGAGAGTCCGCCGACATATACACAGTTTTGGCAGCATTCAAATTGGAAAGAACATCTGCTGTTTCGCCCTCCATGAGAATCTCCATCTCTACCATACCGCAGAGGGCAAGAGCATGGTACCCAGCCGAGCGGGTCGGAGACGTTTTCTGAACCATTTGTGTGAATACTTGATGTGCTTCCAGGTATTCACTTTTGAGCCAGAGGATATTCCCCCGCAGATCGAGGATTCCCAGATACTGATCGGAACCTCCCAAGCCCGGCATCAGTGATTCTTCTGCCTGCATACACAGTTCAGCTGCACGGCCTAGATTGCCCATCCAGAAGTGGGCCCAGGCCTCGCCTTCACACCAGGAGTGTCCCCAATAACACGTCGATCGGAGGCCCGCCATACTTCGAGCTTTGTGCACGACTTTGATGATCCAGTGTGGATTGCCTGATAGAGTCATCAGCAAATCCTGATTTTTGCTGTAGCAAAGGTATACCCCTTAGATAGCGTTACGTAGCACTACGTAACACTATCTAAGGGGTATACCTTTGCTACAGCAACAATCAGGATTTGCTGATGGATTTGCAATATACTGTTCGGTTTCCAGAGCTACCAATTGAAGGTCAATGTTATCTGCTTGCTGGGCCAAAGTGAATGCATGTTTGTTGAATTCTGTGGCTTTGGAGATGTTCCAGTATCTTTGCGCGATATAATGATGCGCAACCGCATTATAGAAATCTACAGCTGTCATTGCAGCCATCAGAGCAGGGTCATTTTACAGGAGAAAAAAGCTCACCTTCCCGGATGGGTGCACTTCCAGCCTCGAAGTACTGAATCCCCTCCTCGATCCAGCTGTCGGGATCTGACATCAAGTCGTAATATGGATTCCGGAGGATCCTGCACCTGTATTTCCATCGCAACGTTGCACTGTCTGTTTCTTCGATCAAACGAGGAACTTTGCGGAGAAGTGGACTGTTCCCCTTCAGCATGATCACAGAGAAAGAGTCTAGTGTGACGATAGCCTCTCCCAGTTCGATACACGCACATTTTCCCTCTGTTAATAAACCAGCCTGGATGAGGTGGGTGATATTTCCAAGGTGGCTAACCAGGTCTGGGGCAAGATTTCCGGAAAGTAGGTCACCCCTGGAGTTCCAGACTTCGAGCAGGCCCCGGAAATATTGTCCGAAGGGGTCGCACCAGGGCAGCGGAAGGTGGGTAGGACCGCCTGACGTATTCGCGAACAGGGCTCAACGCTTTCAGGCGTCCTTTGACGTCTATGTATGCCAGCGACGTGCCGACCAAAACTGATTGACATTGACGAACATCGGGAAGGGGTACCTTCGCTGCCATCATATCCTCCGGCGTGATTCCATCCGGGAGAAGGGAAAGGAGGGAGATGAGATGTTTCGCATAGGGGGACGAGGAAATTCGTGGACTGTTGATTGAAAATGAGATGAATTTCTCGAGATTGGAACGTTTGTCATTTCCATCTGAGAGAAGCGCAGTGTTCTCCGTCTCCCACCGAGCTAAGGTATTCGAATATCCTTCGACTGATGCTACGTTGGCCATCAGACTGACAGCCAGGGGAAGACTGCCTGATAAATCTAGAAGGTCATTAAGAGCTGATTCTTCTTCGTTGCCAGGTTCATCAGCAACTTCAACAAATATTTGCCGCGAGGCAGAAGGGAGAGCGGCTCAAACGGGCGGAGGAATGGTCGATTCCATTTCACTTTCCCAGGCCGTTCAGCTCCTCGCATGGTAACCTAATAATAGATCAGCATTGACCGTAAGGATGTGATAGGTCGACTCACCAGCAACGCAAGGCTCGTGATGGCAGTCAACAAGCACAATAAATCTTCCACTTCTCCTCGGGATTTCATGGGCTCCCATGGTGTCTCAAAGTTGTCAAGCACAATGAGACACGGTCCACACTGTTCAAGGTGCCGCACTATCGCCTTCGAGAGCCGACTCGATGGCTCCAGTCCCAAATGTAAACCAATGGTGGTTACCATGTCTGGATAACTGGTGGCCGTTTCGCACGAAATGAAGTACTTCAGCTGGTATTTCTTCATTATGGCAGGATGGTGTAGTGCGGCCATGGCTAAAGTAGTCTTTCCCATCCCACCGGGGCCGAGGATGGCAACCCGCACAGGATCACTCAGAAGGGTATCAATGAGATCTTTGAGCTCAGATTCCCGCCGTGGAATATTTTTGGGAAGGCGGAGAGAAGTGACAGGGAACCAGAGCTGTGGTCGCATGGAATGAGTGGTGATGATGAAACAGTAATCTATTCACCTGTTGTTCAAAGAACTCCGTCCGATCTGTTTGGTGATATCAGACCACGAGGACGACGCTCATAAATCACGCCCACCGAAGATGCATTGTCACTTGAACCACTCTGGGATGAAATCAGTTCAAGGAGTTCTTGATGCCGCCGCTCGGTATCAATGGGGTACTCGGCAAGAGCATATGCAATTCCAACTCCAGATTCCATCTTTCAAAGAGCGAGTCAGCCTCGCCATTGGTCACAACTGTAAACCTACGCCAAAGATCTGCACATTGGCTTTTAGCTCTGCCTCGCAGCGATCCAACTCCGCTATGATTTCATTTTGTTTGAAAAGACGCTTGATTTTCCCCAGCTCTCCCTGTGCTTTCAAACAAGCATAAAATCTTTGAAGTGTGCTGGGATTACACAAAACGTTAATCGATGGAACTTTGACTATGCGCAGTAGACGTACAGGGCACATTGAGCAATTTGGTCCAGCATCTTTGGAGATCGAATATCATCCGAGTAAATGCACAGGCTCAGGAGAGCACCGAGCAACTGGTGAATGTCTTCCATCACGCGGAGGCATCGATCCTTCTGAAAGCTTGTGGCCTACAATTCCATTGAGACAAGATATGGATTGGCTATCTGACTGCCATACCTGTACAATGGGAATGATTGTCAAAGAGAGCATGCAGAAACTGTCGAGAAAGGGTATCTGGGTTGCAGCTGCAACATCGTGGAGGGCATGTGCGGCTACAGCTGTATACTGCAGGATTTTGTCGAGGGAGTCGAAGGACTTGGGGACCATCACTGATGGTGGAAAGCTGCTTAATGAGATTCCTTTTTCGTGGGATGTGCGACTCATATATACACGACCACGCTATTTTCGAGGCAGTGTTGACACCAAATAGGTCAAAAATACTCGTGTTGACCCATCAATTGGAGAACTCTTGGAACCGGCGTTCGTTACTCGGACCGTGCCGTGTAATCCTACCTACCTACCACCTGGAATAGGTCAAGTAGTTTCTCAAATTCTCATCGTCACGGTGTGTTTGAGACCAGCGGAGTTTGATGTGAACTACGTTCGATTAGCAATCCGTGTTATTGCCCTTCCACAGAAGCAGGCGACCTTTGATCCATGCCCGCCTCTGAAATGCCATCACAGAGATGCGGAACAGACAATGGACTGGCCATATGCTAGGAATTGTGTCGTGTGCGAGTCTTCCTGTATCACGCCTAGTTTCGATCTTGATAGAAGATCGAATCCGCGTGTGATCTATGGCTACGATCGGAGCCTATAAGAGAAAACAGCTTGGTATATGGGTTAGACAAATGATGAGGTATCCATAGCAGAAAAGGCAGGCTAGCGGCGCATGATGAGGAGTTACCGAATGGAATAATTGCAATGATGTGCAGGCGAACAGTGGTGTCGCAGGTGAGCCGGCGATCACCTGGCCTCGGTTTGACACTGAGTCTCTAAAGAAATGTTTATCCGGAATAAGCAGAATGGAAGCAGTAGCCTGGAGAGATGAATGGTTGCTATGCGACACAGGCGCAACGCAGAGATGTGCCATCGCATCTTCCTGATGAGGGCGTACTAATAGAACCGCCTGAGGCGACTGATGCTGCGCATTGCGATTGTCACGTAAGAGAAGACGATGGCCGACCCCCCAAAAAGATTTTTTTTTTTGGAAAATAGACCTCATATACTCACTGGATCGAGAGAATCCCAGAGTCCAGAGTTCTGCGCACCGCCGAACCCGTGTACTATGGGAGCGAAGATCCAGGGATGAAACGGATGCAACACAATTTCGTAAGGTGGTTGAAGAAGCAAGTTGTAGGGAGAAGGCGAGAACCCTGATCAATGTCCGTGATTTCAGCGATACCGGCCTCACTTTTACTCTGAAGATACCCTGAAACACTTCTGACTTCTGCCATAGAATCACCTCAAATCCCTGATATCAGCAACGCAATAATAGGGTGTTTCACGACGGCTTTTTTCGGCCTTTTTTCAGGTCTTTTTTCATACCTTTTTTCAATCCTTTTATCAGCGAAAAAAGGCCCAAAAAAGGCTCAAAAAAGGGCCTGTCATGAAACCCCCAGTTTTCTATAGTTGAGGTGCATTACAGCTATTTGCGGAACTTGGGGCGTGGATCATTTTTTTTCTAAAAATTGATGTTTTCACTAACAGCCTTCTACCGAGCTCAGTTTTCATCCGATTGCCTTGGAACCTGGACGAATCGATTCGGAATGTCATTTTACAGTGCTTAGAACCCTTCAATGAAGGCGAATATTATTTGTTACTGTTTGGTCCAAAATCCTGGGACTTTTTAATATGATCCCTGCATCATTGTAACAAGTGGCCTTGGGGCTCATGGGCTCAAGTAGACCATCTTAAGCATAATATCCAGTGCTTAGGGTAGTTTAGATCATCATTGGAGGGTGGAAACTAGTGAAATAAGCTGAGAAATTACGGGTATCTTGTGATCTATATTTCACGGCCTCACTATTTATCCCGAACATCATCTACTCCTTGAAAAACCATCCAGCGCACTGTAGAACATTCTCAAGATGCCTGTGCTCGAGTTCTAGCCCCTTCAGAGGCCTCCTGCAATGCACAGAGGGATCATATTAAAAAGTCCCAGGATTTTGGACCAAACAGTAACAAATAATATTCGCCTTCATTGAAGGGTTCTAAGCACTGTAAAATGACATTCCGAATCGATTCGTCCAGGTTCCAAGGCAATCGGATGAAAACTGAGCTCGGCAGAGGGGTATTAGTGAAAACATCAATTTTTAGAAAAAAATGATCCACGCCCTAAGTTCCGCAAATAGCTGTAATGTTTTTTTGCCTCAAAATTCCTACAAATCTCTGGTACTCACCCATCTCGAAACAGGACAAAGAAAGGTAGTATAGTGTAATGCTGCACACGGGATTTTCTTACATTCAAGCCGATGTGTAATTCCCGAGGTTCTTGATCGAATAAAGGTGCTGCTCTGGAGCAGTCTGGAGAGGTTTTTTTTGCACATAATTGCACATAATTGCTCTGAATCTCCAGCACTCCACCCACCTCGAGACAGGGCAAGGAAAGCAGTACGGTGTAATTATGCAGATGGGGATTCCTCAGGACAGATGGGATCTGATCAACCCTGAGGTCCTTGTTCGAACCAAGGTACTGCTCTGGCAAAAATTGCCTTTTTTTGGCATAAATCCCTCTGAAGTTCTAGCACTCATCCGCATTGAATTCCGGAAATGAAAGCAGTATGGTGTAATGCTGCATGCGGGGTTTGGCTATGTCTTTGACTTGTAAAAGTGTACTTATCCCCGAGGTCCTTGTTCGAGTCAAGGTACTGCTCTAATGGTTGATTATGGCATTTTTTTCGGCACACAAATTCCTATGAATGACTTGCATTCCACCCATCATGAAAGGAGGCAAAGAAAGCAGCATGGTGCAATGATGCACACAGGAATTTCTTTCTCGTTAATGTGATAATAGCGTAATCCTGAGGTCCTTGTTCGAGTCAAGCTACTGTTCTGTTCTACAAGATTGCTGCATTTTTCGAACAAATTTCATCAGAATCTCTAGCACTCAATCGACTTCAAAACAGGGAGAGAAAGCAGTATGGTGTGACGACGCACACGAGATTTTCTTACACGTTTGAAGATGAGAATAATATATTCCCGAGGTCCTTGTCCGAATCAAGGTACTGCTCTACATACGGTAGGATCCAATGATTTTTTTGACACAAAATTGTTCTGATTCTCAAGCACTGAACAACCTACAAACAGGGCAAAGAAAGCTGCTGCAGTATGGTGTAATGATGCATGTGGGATTTTCTTATGGTCTGAATATATCTATCCCGAGGTCCTTGTTCGAATCAAGGTACTGGTCTTCCGTATTCCGAGCTATGTTTTTTTGTGGCTCAAAATTACTCTGAACCTCTGACACACTACCCACCTTGAAACAGGATAAAGAAAGCAGTATGGTGTAATGCTGCACTCAAGAATTTCATAATGGTCATGCAACATGTATTCCCGAGGTCCTTGTTCGAATCAAGGTACTGCTCTTCTGCTTGATTACCTTTTTTGACACAAAATTCCTACAAATCTCTGACACCCACTGACTTCGAAAAGGATGAAGGAAAGCAGTATGGTGTAATGATGCACACGGGATTTTCTTGAGGTATTCGAGCGGCATGCGTAACTCCCGAGATCCTTGTTCGAGTCAAGGTACTGCTCTGACGTATGAGGTCCCAGTTTTTTTTGAAAAAGTTCCTCTGAAATTCTAGCATTCTACAGACCTTGGAACAGGACAAAGAAAGCGGTATGGTGTAATGATGCACACGGGGATTTCTTGCTGCAACGCATGACTGTTTCTCCCCAAGTTCCTTGTTCAAACCAAGGTACTGCTCTGTATGGTCGGGATCTAGGAATATTTTTCTATAAAATCCCACAGAGTTTCTGGTACTCCACCGACTTCGAAATGGCCCAAGGAAAGCAGTATGGTGTAATGATGCACGCGGGATTTTCTCACCTGGAGGAGAAAATAGGTTATTCCTGAGGTCCTTGTTCGAGTCAAGGTACTGCTCTTTGCCGGCCCACATCATGCTTTTTTTTTGAAAAAAGTTGGATGAATAGCAAGCACTCCACCCACCTTGGAACTGGGTGGGAAAAGGCAGTATGGTGTAACGCTGTATGCGGGATTTTCCTTAACATGGCATTTGCAGATGCTCATCCCCAAGGCCTTGTTTGAATCAAGTTACTGCCCTAGTTGTCGGATTGCGGTGTTTTTTGTTCTTTGCCTCAAAATCTCTACAAATCTCTAGCACCCCACCTGGAAGTGGGTGAAGAGAGCAGTATGGTGTAATAATGCACACGAGATTTTCTTAGGTCGGGAGAGGCCCTTGTTCCGGACCATCATGTTGGCCGGATTTCCCACGCCACTGGGAAGGGTGTGTGCCCCCGCTGTTCGATGACGGCGACGCCTGTTGGTCACCAGAGTCTAGCGGGGCACACAGACACTGTTCACCTCCCTGTGACGTTAATACAACGTCAGGTGCATCGTCGCCCTCTTTCCCGGGAGAAAATCCCGAAGCACTGTAAAGTGCATGACATTTATGCCAAGCTAACACTGTCGATAGATACCATTGACCGTTGCCAGCTGCACCTGCAGCATCTGGGACCTTGCAGACATGCTGGCCCGACCAAACCTTTGAGCCACTTCCCGCCTCCTCCTGATGAAAGACCTGACCGACTTGCAATGATGTCATAACCTGGATTCTTCCCATCAGAATCTAGGCCAAGATCCAGACCCTGATGTCATCTTTTTCACGATGTTCTTGTGTGGAGATCGCCGATATTGACATAGTCTCCCATGTCCCTGCCTTAGTAAGCGATCCACAGGGGCTGTGCTAGGCCTGTGGATGGCTTACATACCCCCACAGCATTGGATTAACATCCGGTGCGACACTGTCTTTGCCGCTGCTCGGGTAGCATGTGAACACTGGAAGCTCCTTTTCACAAGTAATACATGAGCTTGCCACATTTTTCACGAGTTTGACTTAAGCACACAACGAAATGAGTACTCTGACATATGGAATGAATGTCAGGATACAGTGAAGCGCTGTACACGCTCACCGCGCCACTAAGGCCTATCATTCTATCCAAAAACCTCCAAATACTATGGACTTACAACCATTACAAAAAAATTGCGGCGCCATGGACCCTCCTGGAACACGGGAGGGTTTAGGGGAGCAGGCGCATCCTCCTCGTCAGTCCCCGCTGGCTACGAGACAAAATCATGAAACCAGCGGGAGCCGGGGCGACCGGGGGCCTAGCCCCGGCTATTCTCAGCGAGACCCCCCCTGTGGTAGCTCCAATGTTGCTTTGGCTGCTGCAGTGACTGGCGAAGAGCAACAAAATATAAATACCTGCACGCGGCGGCAGCATATAGGAAACGGCAATGCGACGGATGTTCCGAGCTTACCACCTAGGGGTTCAGACTTGCCATCCCACTCGCGAGAATCCAACTGCCCGAGGGGAAACCTGAATGCTGCTACTACTGCCCAATGTACCTTCTCGCAACAATACATGCCCTTGCCCCCGTTTTAACTGCG
This sequence comes from Mycena leptocephala, assembly GCA_029378395.1. Classification (NCBI taxonomy): domain Eukaryota; kingdom Fungi; phylum Basidiomycota; class Agaricomycetes; order Agaricales; family Mycenaceae; genus Mycena; species Mycena leptocephala. Next base: position 48,022 of record JARJLF010000888.1, on the reverse strand, counting down.
CGACATGAAACTAAGAAAATTACGAGCTCTCTGACTTCGGTACGAGCGTCAGAGAACCTCGAGTGCTGCGTGTGTGCGCTCGCCGCTGCACTAACCTCACACGACACAGCTCGCTAGCTCTACCATCCAAAAAACTCTTTACTATGACAGCACAACCAATACAATCCAGATTTAGCGCCACGGACCCTCCTGGAACGCGGGAGGGTTTAGGGGAACAGGCGCATCCTCCTCGTCAGTGCCCGCAGGCTACGAGACAAAACACTGAATCCAGCGGGAGCCGGGGCGACCGGGGGCCTAGCCCCGGCTATTCTCAGCAAGACCCCCCACTTGGCAGTTCCACCGTTGCTTTGACTGCCACGGCGACGAGAAACGAGCGACAAATTCCCATCACGCGTGCTCAAGCGCGTCGTGTCGGTAACGGCGGAGCCACGGCTAGCCCGGGCACGCCGTCCGGGAGTTCAGATTTGCCATCCCGCCCGAGAGAAGCTGGCAGCGCAAGGGTAACCCGAGCATTGCGGGGGATCAATCGGGAGGGACCGCAACTGGCCCCAGCACTCCGCACATCGGGGTAAATGCCCAAACACAGGGCAGAGCTACGGGCTCGAGGCATCAATGCCCTCCAAGGGGATGTCCTCAAGATGAAGACCATGCACCGGCCTTTTTCAACCGCAAGAGAGAAAAGCAACAAGTAGGAAATCCTCGTATCGCCCGAAACACAAGGGCCACATTAAACCTGAAAGCGATTAACATAAATGGCATCAAGGCTACCTCGCTATCTCAAGAGAGCCACAAATGGCACAGCGTCCATCGTATGATGGGCGAAGAAAAGATTGGTGTTATGATTGTTACAGAGACGCATATGTCGGCTGCCCAAGCCCTAGAGATAGAAGGCAGTTATATGAACAAACGGTTGAAACTCTTCAACTACGAGTACCCCGAAAACCCGGCCGCGAAGGGGTAGCTATCGTCCTGAATCGAGAAATCACTAACACGGATGGCGTAAAAATCCATTACCTTATACCTGGTAAGGCCCTCCTCGCAGTTATTCCATGGCACGGTACAAGAACCATGACGGTCCTGGGACTTTATGCCCCGACAGAATCTGATGAGGTGAAGATACATTACTGGAACACTCTGTGTGAATTGTGGCTAACAACCGACCTACCCGTGCCAGACGCCATAGGCGGTGACCTCAACCTAATCCCTGACGCGATTGACCGACTACCACATCACACAGACTCTGACGCCGTAGTTGCTGCATATCTGAGATTCATCCGTCTTATGGAACTGAAAGACGGTTGGAGGCAAAACAATCCAGAAACAAAGGCGTACACCCATGTAAGTACACACGGGACCCTGTCCCGCATAGACCGAATCCTGGTGTCACCCACCCTCTTGAAAAACTGCCACAATTGGGAAATTAGCGATACGGCAGGCAGTCTGACTGACCACAGGATGGTATCCGTGACCATCTCCGCCCCGGGGCCCCTTATATAGGAAAGGGCAGATGGGCGGTACCACTCTTCCTACACTATGATAAAGAATTCATGATTACACTGTAGAAGAGGCATGTAAGCTGGAAGATGCTATAATGGAACCACGCACCGAATCGTCTAACGCCCAAACACGGTTTGAGAAATTCAAGGACGCAGTCCTGGAGCGTGCACAAAAAGAGCTAAAACCGCATAGGAGCGTCTGAGAAAAAGAAGAAAACTCTAGTGGAAGAACGCGAGGCACTGCTAAATAGTCCGACATTGAAAATCCAGCCCCGAAGTGCCGATAGATCCGGACCCTGGGCCTGACAATGATGATCCACCGGCCCCGGTAACCACGCCCACCTGCGGAAGGGAAGTCACAAGAAGAGATTGCAGAACTCGTTGGAGCTGTCGAGAAGAAAATTGATGAACTGGTGGACCGCCAGCGCGAGAGAAAGCGACTGGAAACAAGGGTCCGCGGCTACACTGAGCTGAACCATATCACGAAGTATGCTGTCAATCTTAGTAAAGACAAAAAGCCGAGAGATACGTTGACATACCTCCGTAGGACAGAATCACTCCCGAGAGGGCAGCCGACGGTCCTCCGAAATGGCAGAAATTGCCCGGACTACCATAACGACCTCCAAGCGGATGGGATAAATGTTGACCTGGGCGAACGTGAAGAAGCTCGCCGAGCTGCCCTAAACTCATGCCTCAACTAGGGACAGAAGTGGATATGGAACCACTAACAGAAAAACTCACCGAGGCCGACTACTGAAAGCTCTCATGGACGCGGCGCCTGGAAAAGCGTCCGGAATAAACGGATTCGCAACTGAATTCTGGCGGCGACTGGAGGCGATCCATAGGGAAAATAAGAAAACTCTGAAATGAGACCCGAGAAAAGGACATGCGATATAATTAAAGTACTCACATGGGTGTTCAAGATATTGAGGAGCATGGCATGGTAGAGGGCTCGAAATTTTCCCTGGGGTGGATGTGTCCCTGTTCAAGAAAAAAGACCAGACAGACATCGCAAATTACCGCCTATTACCGTCCTGAATTCAGACTATAAAATATTCACAAAAGCGTTAGCCAACAAACTGAGTACGGTTGCGCCATACCTTATCCACAAGGATCAATCGGGATTCATGAAAGGCCGGAAAATTACAGACGCCATATACCTGGCCATGGAAGTAGTTGAATACTCCGAAGAGGATCTACAAAACGGCGTCATTGTGGCACTTGATCAGGAGAAGGCGTATGATAAGACCCTTCACCCCTACCTATGGGACACTCTCCGAGGACATGGTATCCCCGAACTTTTCATCAACACGGTGAAATCACTGTACAAATTTGCGGACACACGCGTCATAGTGAACGGCGAGTTGAGCTCACCCTTCCGAGTCACAAGAGGGGTTCGCCAAGGTGACCCATTATCTTGCCTATTATTCAACCTGGCAATCGAACCATTAGCGTCCATGCTACGGCAATCCAACCTTAGAGGATATTCCATACCTGGAGTGGCGGAAAATGCGGTGGTCCAACTCTTCGCCGACGACACCACCGCCTACTTGAGCGAGTATGACAAATTTGAAGATCTTAAAGAAATCCTAGACAAGTGGTGCCTCGCGTCAGGAGCCCGTTTCAACGTTACAAAGACGGAGATCATACCATTCGGAACTCCAGAATTCCGCGAGCGCCTACTGGAGACAAGACAACTTAACGTGGATGATAACCCAATCCCGGCTAATATCCACATAGCAAAGGAAGGGGAAGCTGTTCGGATCCTCGGAAGCTTCATCGGAAACGGCGTGGACGCTTTCAGTGTATGGACGCCGGTACTTGAAAAAATAGACTCCGATTATGAGAGATGGGCCAGTCTTAACCCGACCCTAATCCTGAAGAAAAATGCTGATCAGATCATAGCGGGCTCCCGATCCCAATACCTAGCCCAGGTCAATGGGATGCCAGCCGCAGTAACGAAACACATACTGAAATCCCAGAAAGAATTCATAAATGATTCAAATCGTCCATGATATCACGCGACACCCTGATGATGCCCCGCGAAAAAGGTGGAATTGGCCTGCTAGACCTGGAAGCCAGAAACGAGGCGCTTCTATTGCTAAAAGCTGCAGCCCTGGCAGAAACTGACCCCGCAAGACGTGCTCATTGGGCGTCGCTAGCACTCCACAGCTTATCCCAGCATATTGTCAAGCCATCGTCTGTAGCCAAAGAGGCGAGGACCACCTTATGATCCAAAAGATCAAGGTAAACCAACGTGACCCCCCAGCCCTACATAAAAAATGGTAAAGTGCCTGAATAAGTACGGCCTTAGCTTCGAGGTAGTACAACCCTCCACTGATATACAGAGAGCCTTACCGCTGTGGCACCACCCTGGAGAGAACAACCAGAAGAGCCAACAAAATAACGGGGCCAAGGCCAAGTGCTTGAGAAATAACCATACCGGGATGACAATTGGCGACGGATTAGATCTAGTCAAACGACTGGATGACCCCGTGCACGACGACCACAATCCTTGCGAGTGCGTAGCGTGTGAAGAAGATAGGATGGCCGGAGGGTGTGATAACCCTCATGCGTGCATTAAAGCGGCGAAGTCTCGTTTAGGCCAGATACTCCCCAAATGGATCCCTGCAATAGAGAGACTGAAGAGCCAAACCCCGAAGGGTGCCTGCTAACCCAGAGAAGACGACGGACACTTCCGACCCCCCAAAAGTATTACGTCACTCGCCCAAGGCCTCCGAGTGATGACCCGCAGGACAGGTGAACCGGTGGAACGTGAAGATCCACCTGTGCGGCGCAGAAGAGCTGCAGCCGAACCCGTCCCCGAGGCAATAGAAATATACATTACAGGGGTGGTGCACGCACCGTCAAGCAGACAAGCAAGCGCTGCGGCTGGCGTTTCCTTAACATCGAAGATGACAGGAACAAAGGCAAATGTATTCCTATCATGGAAGCCAGTCACAATATGGAGCTGAAATTTTGCTGCTTTAGAAGCGGTTAAAACTACAGACAGAAACACAATGCTCACAATAACTAGTACGCAGAACTACGTTCGGACGCGATGAACAAAAAGTTATCCAACTGGGAACATGAAGGTTGGGTAGGGGTACCACACAGTGAAGTCCTACGTTGTTTAGCAGCAGAGCTTAAAGCCAGGAAAGCACCCACAATTTTCAAGATAGCAGTGCCTGGCTCTGAAGAAAGAGCGCGATGCAAGCATGCCGCCGCCCTGGCAAGAGAGCCGCGAGGGACCGGAGAGAGGGACAGTGGGAACTCACGCTGCCTCCGAATACAGCCCTCCCGGGCCTTAGCCTGCAAGGAAATCGTCAACGTGTTTTCTACCGCGGCATACGCGAGGTAAAAACTCGAGTGAAAGCCATGACCCCGAGGCCATCAACATCGAGAATGCTCGATATCGTGAGGAAGGCGGCAGAGGACGCCTTTAGCAAATACACCACCAACGAAGAAATCTGGAAATCACTCACCACCAAGGACATCCTCCCCCGTACCTCCCAATTCCTCTGGAAGGGATTCATAACGCCCACAGGATAGGCAGGTACTGGGATCACATACCGAATGTGAGAACGAGCAATCTGCGCCAACTGCGACAATGTCGTGGAGGACTTGGATCACATCCTACTCAAGTGCAAATGCCCAGGCCAAGAACTCGTATGGAAAGCAGCAGAGACTCTCTGGAAGGAGAAAGAAGAGGTATGGCCTGAGGTGTCACTGGGCACCATCCTAGGATGCGGGCTTGCGGAATTCCGTGATGATAAGGGCAAAGTGAAGGCGGGAACACAACGGTTGTACCGGATATTGATGTCCGAGTCTGCCTACGTAATCTGGAAACTACGGAATGATCAGAGGATCGCCCAGAACGGAGCACCAGCGACAGAACAAGAGATACTCAACAAATGGAAGTTTGCCATAAACCAAAGACTACAAGTCGATATAACGCTGGCTAATAGGCCGCGCAAAGGCAAGCGCCCTGCTCTGGTGCCCAAGCTGGTCCTTACCACTTAGTCAGGTACACTGGACAATGAGCATGACTTACCGGCAGACTGGCTCCAGGAGCCCAGAGTTTTAGTGGGTAATCGCGCATTCTCTCAGACCCATTCCCGGCGACGCAACGGCCATGGAATTGGGTGACGCGATAGTCCCACACTACCCAATGGGTGTGCACAAAGCATTTCTCTGGGTGGTGGAAACCACTCCCAATGGAACAAATGTTTCATACTTTACAAACCGGTCGGATTAACCTATTGTTAATTGCTATTGGCTAATGTACCACCAAAAAAAAAAAAAAAGAGATTTTCTTAGGTCGACCAGAAGATCAATCATCTCGAGGTCCTTGTTCGAATCAAGGTGCTGCTCTAACTCTTCGTTGATGCCAATCTTGTTCTTTTTTCTGCACAAATATTCTCTCATTAACTTGAACTCACCTGACTTCGAAACTGGGTAGGAAAGGCAGTATAGTGTAATTATGCATGCAGGCATTTCATTCCTAGTAAGGCGATGATAATGTATTCCGGAGGTCCTTGTTCGAATCAAGGTACTGCTCTGGCGGAGACCGAAGTAATTTTTTAGGACAAATTTCTCAAAATCTCAAGTACTCACCCACCTTGAAAGAGGGTGAAGAAGGCAGTATGGTGTAAAGATGCACACAGCGATTTTCTTGACCGTTTCCCTGATCATGATCAAGACAACCCTGAAGTCCTTGTTCGAATCAAGGCACTGCCATGAGCGTTGGATTGCAATGTTTTTTGCCTCAAAATTCCTACAAATCTCTAGTACTCACCCACCTCGAAACAAGACAAAGAAAGGCAGTATGGTTTAATGCTGCACACGGGGATTTCTTACATTTTGGAAAAGCATATTGTCCCAAGGTCCTTGTTCGAATCAAGGTACTGCTTTATCACGAATAGCTGAATTTTTTGGCATAAAAAGCCTCTGAATCTTGGCATTCCACCCACCTCGATTTTGCTCAAGGAAAGCAGTATGGTGTAGTGATGCGCCCGGGATTTTCATGCAGTTTTGGCACATTTAATCTCGAGGTCCTTGTTCAAATCAAGGTACTGCTCTTTGGTGAAATCCGGGACATTTTTTTACCTAGAACCCTCTGATTTTTGGTACTCCACCCAACTCAAAACAGGGTAGGAGAGGCAGTATGGTGTAATGTTGCACACAGGGCTTTCTTGAAACATTTGAAGCATCCTTAATCCCGAGGTCCTTGTTCGAACCAAGGTACTGCCCTGCAGTGGGCTCTAGGAAGTTATTTTACCCAATCTTTTGGAGTTTCTAGCACTCACCGGGTTTCAAACCAGGGTATGAAAAGCAGTATAGTGTAATGCTGCATGCAGGCATTTCATTCCAACTACAACAGTGAGAATGTGTTCCCGAGGTCCTTGATGCTGGAAATGCTTGGGAAATCCAGGGTCGTCCCATCGGAAGAATCTGATTGGAGAAATGGCCAACAGTAACGCAACATCGGAAACATCAACATTGATCGATACTGTTGTTTGACTGTTCTCGTTCGAGAAAACAAACTGATGCGCAGCGCTGCAGCTGAGTAATGTATGCATCACAAAAATTGTGGCAACGAGTATAGTTTCCTGGGAACCTAGGCCATCACCACTCACCAGTGGAGGAGAAAAGAAAGGATTAACAAAATCCGCGGAGAGAACCCGAAAACTTGAAGGCTGAAGCGAGCCCACCGAAAATAGAACAAGCGGGATAAAATGTCTGGACTCGGAGGATGACTCGGATTGGACTCGGAATCCAATCCGACTAAATGCGGCAACGTCTGAACATCCCTGTCCGTAATCGTGTATTTGTAATTTTGTATTGCTTCTCAGATTGTCGACCCCGAGTGACTGGATCTCGACCAAGGGATTTAATTTGGTCGCGCGCTCACCAATTTTGTCATGTCCGCACAAAGCCGGTCTCGCATTACCAAGAACTTGAATGACGTGCCTTTAATTAGTCCTTTGAACTTGCTGCTCAAACATCTGAACGAGCTGCATTCATATTTCACAGCGTCCGGATGGTGGCCAATTCGGAGAGTTGGTCGTGAGGGTATTGAATGTTTAATTCAAGGAGTAGCCTACCAACGCTGGCTTCCTCTGTACCCGACTCGCAGAGATGAATGAGTGTTGAAAGACAGGGAGGATCGGTGAGGGTTGGAATGCCCGGCTGTGGGGGCCCGCCCTGCCCGTCTTGGTCTGGCAGGGGCTAGAACGGCGGCGAGGTCGTGTTACTGCTGGCTCTTGCGCTATTCGCTGCTGATGTTGAGCCTGGGGCCGTGCGGAGGACCGCGAGCTCGAGCTGGAAGACATGGAGAGAACAGGGAAGAGCAGAGACGTCCACAAGGCGAGGGAGATGTCGGTGTTGCTGAAGGAACAATAGTCGGGCCTGAGAGCATGTTGGCGGCGATGGGGACTAGAGCGTCGGCGTCGTGAGCAGTGGCGATGACGAAACAAAGACTTGTCAGCGAGAATAAACGATGTTGTGTCATCACTCGCGGCGATCCACTGCGCTGTTCGGCAACTCCATTTTCCGGTCTTGTTGTCTCACGTTTCTGAATAAGCACCGAGATTGCTGCGCAGACAACTCCGGTATCTGTTTCTTGCCAGCTCCCAACGATCAAGGTCCCGACCACAATCAGTTTTAATTCAACCGATCGGTCCGCGGAGGCTTTTTTTCCACCCCCTGATTCGCGTTCTTTTGGCTTCACAATGTCTCGCATTCCACCAACCTCGAAATGGTGTATGCAAAGCAGTATGGTGTAATGGTGCACGCGGGATTCCTTAGCATTTCTCACCTGATCAACCCTGAGGTCCTCGTTCGAATCAAGGTACTGCTCTTAGGTTTATCGTCCCAAGTTTTTACCTAAATCCCACAGAATTCCTAGCACTCCGCCAACTTCAAAAAGGATGAAGGAAAGCAGTATGGTGTAATGATGCACACAGGGATTTGCTTGACTGTTTCCGAGGTCCTTGTTCGAATCAAGGTACTGCTCTGACAACCATCACAGCGCATTTTCTTTTTCGCACAAAATTCATAAAAATCTCTAGTACTCACCCAACTTCGAAACTGGGCAAAGCAAGCGGTATGGTGTAATAATGCACACAGGGATTTCTTCACTGCAAAATCAACCCCGAAGTCCTTGTTCGAATCAAGGTACTGCTATAATCATGCAACAAGCATTTTCAACAAAATTCCTATGAATCTCTAGCACTCGCACAGGTTCAAAACCAAATGAAATAGGGTAGTATGGTGGAATGATGCATGCAGGATTTTCTTGCAGTACAGCTTCCTTAATCCCGAGGTCCTTGTTCGAGTCAAGTTACTGTTCTGTTCTACATGCTGCATTTTTTGAACAAATTTCATCAGAATCTCTAGCACTCAATCGACTTCGAAACAGGGAGAGAAAGCAGTATGGTGTAACGACGCACACGAGATTTTCTTACACGTTTGAAGATGAGAATTATATATTCCCGAGGTCCTTGTTCGAATCAAGGTACTGCTCTACATACGGTAGGATCCAATGATTTTTTTGAACAAAATTGCTCTGATTCTCAAGCACTGACCAACCTACAAACAGGGCAAAGAAAGCAGCTGCAGTATGGTGTAATGATGCATGTGGGATTTTCTTATGGTCTGAATATATCTATCCCGAGGTCCTTGTTCGAATCAAGGTATTGCTCTTCTGTTTGTTCAGATCCTTTCTTTTGGCAAAGAATTCCTTTGAATTTCTAGCACTCACCCGCATTCGAAAAGGATGAAGGAAAGGAGTATGGTGTAATGATGCCATGGGTTTTCTTAGCAAGTAATCCATAATCTATATCCCTGAGGCCCTTGTTCGAACCAAGGTACTGCTCTGTAGGATCGGGATCTAGGAATATTTTTTTATAAAATCCCACAGAGTTTCTGGCACTCCACCCACCTTGGAACTGGTAAGGAAGAGGCAGTATGGTGTAATGTTGCACGCGGGGTTTTCTTACTTTAGTGAGAATGCTCTCATCTTCAGGTCCGTGTTCGAATCAAGGTACTGCTCTTGAGTCTTGGTCCTTTTTTTTGCTAGTTGCTGCGGATTTTCTTGTACACCATCGACTTCGAAACAGATTAGGAAAAGCAGTATGGTGTAATGATGCACACGGGATTTTCATGCAGTTTTGGCACATTTAATATAGGTTGCGCAAAAGCCGCACAGCCGCATGCGGCTTCATGCGGCTTTTTGGGCATTGTGCAAAGCTGCGGCCTTTTCTTCGCTGTTCTTGGTTCTTATCTTTCGAAGTAGCATTTAATGCCTCCTGAATCTCATATTCCACTCCCGGGAGTGTTGTGTTTTGGATGCTCACCCGTGGGAGGCCGCATTTTTCAGGCATCAAAAAACATCACTCACTTTGCCGATACTTTCATGTATGCCACGCAGCAGCGGTGGTGCCCAGAATATTCCCTCTCCCCACAGTGCCTCTCCTTCACCTCAGGTACGCTTATATTACAATAGTGGATTGACATCTCGCAGATTTCAAATTTGTCGTGCGGCTTTGCACAATGCACAAAACCCGCATGCGGTTCGTGCGCAACCTATCTAATCTCCAGCATTTTTTGTACTAAAACTCCTCTGCATCGCTGACACTATACAGACCTGGGAAGAGGGTGAAGGAAAGCAGCATGGTGTAATGCTGCACATGGGATTTCCTTGGGACTTGGAAAATTGGTTATTCTCGAGGTCCTTGTTCGAATCAAGGTACTGCCTTTGCTCTATCGTCGCCTTCTTTTAAAAAAAAGTTGGATGAATAGCGTTACTCCATCCACCTCGAAACTGGGGAGGAAAGGCAATATGGTGTAATGATGCACACAGATCATGTTTAAATTGTATCACGATGTGCTCATCCTGAGGTCCTTGTTCGAGTCAAGGTACTGCTCTTTCAATGCTGCTTTATTTTTCTCCAAAAACAAAGCAAAAAAAAAGTATGAATAGCAAGCACTCCACCCACCTCGTATGAGGGTAAAAGAAGCAGTATGGTGTAAGAATGCACATAGGATTTTATTTATAAAGTGTCAAAACATGCTCATCCCGAGGTCCTTGTTCAAATCAAGGTGCTGCTGTCTTCCTTTTCTTGTTCAATTTTTTCAATAAAATCCCTCTGAATCTCCAGTACTCGCCCACATTGAAACTGGGTAGGAGAAGGCAGTATGGTGTAATGCCGCACACAAGATTTTCTTACGCCTGAACTACTACGGAATGCATTCCTGAGGTCCTTGTTCGAATCAAGGTGCTGGACAACTCTTTTTTTGGGGGGGGGCACACAAAATTTCTCAAAATCTCAAGCACTCACCTGACTTGGAAACACGGCAAATAAAGCAGTATGGTGTAATGATGCACACGGGATTTTCTTGAGGTATTCGAGCGGCATGCGTAACTCCCGAGGGCCTTGTTCGAATCAAGGTACTGCTCTGGAGTCTGGTGGAGAACCTTCCTTTTTTTGGCTAGTTGCTGCGGATTTTCTTGTGCACCATCGACTTCGAAACAGGGCAAAGAAAGCAGTATGGTGTAGTGCTGCACACAGGAATTTCTTGGCAAGTAATCCACATCTGTATCCCTGAGATCCTTGTTTGAATCAAGGTGCTGCCTTTGCATCTTCGGCTCCCATTTTTTCGGCACAAAACTCCTCCAGATTTCTGGCACTCGTACAGGTTCAAAAATGAGCAAGGAAAGCAGTATGGTGTACACAGGAATCTCATTCTCAGTAGATCAGAGTGTATTCTGGAGGTCCTTGTTCGAATCAAGGTAGTGTTCTCAGTACACTCCTGGACCCCCTTTTTTTGACACAAAATCGCTCTGATTCTCAAGCACTGACCAACCTCGAAATTGGGGAAGGAAAGCAGTATGGTGTAATGATGCGTATGGGATCTCTATATGCTGGAAACAGAATTACGATGTCATTTCTTTTTGGGACAAAATTCCTATGAATTTCTAGCACTCTACCCATCTCGAAACTGGGTAGGAAAAGCAGTATGGTGTAATGCTGCACACATGAATTTCTTTCGTGGCAAAGAATACATAATGTATTTCTGAGGTCCTTGTTCGAATCAGGGTGCTGCTCTCATGTAGGTCCCAGTTTTTCTTTAAAAAATTGAGGCATTCTTGCAAATTCTCAGCGGCATCCGTTCACCCACCTCAAAACTGGGTAGAAGAAGACAGAATGGTAATGAGGCCGAAGTTTCTTTAAGATGTCATAGCTCTCTCTTAAACCCCGAAGTTTTTATTCGAGTCAAGGTACTGCTCTTATCGAGATTGCCTATTTTCTTTTGGCATAAATTCCTCTGAATCTCCAGCAAACATTGAAACTGGGCAACGAAAGGCGGTACAGTGCAATGATGCACGAAGGAATTCATTACTAAAAACACGATGTGAATGTATTCCGAGGTCCTTGTTTGAATCAAGGTACCGCTGCCCGAGACACGTTTTTTTTGACTGGATTCTGCTAAATCTTTAGCACTCCATCGACCGCTCTGTTGATACGATCTTTCAGTTGTGATCATCGCATCGTGCCTATTGCTGGAACGTTAGCTTGGTTCCATCGGCTCACATCGAGGGATCCTGTCCACTTCTGATTTGGCAGATGAGTCTCGACTATCAGGCAGGCGACCCTCCCCGAGGAATTCTCAACGAGTTTTTCGTGTGCTGTTGAATCCATGTGAGGTCGTTTGACGAGTCGGAGTCAGGGTACCTTCGCGCAAGTGTAAGGGGATTGTGCTACATTCAAGTGCTTCAACTTGTGTTAGTACCAAGCAGCAAGAACGATTACGGTGAATTGAACACAGTTCAACTGTGTGGTTCATAATCAACTTAGACCACGTGCCACAGGTTGGCCTTTCCTTTCATGAAGCCAGTGCTTTACTAAAGAACGTCTCAGAGTTACCTTACCATGTCGCCTCCGATGCCAGCCATTTGTTTTAAGTAATATATGACAATCGGCTTCCTCATGGCTACTTTTGAACTTGCTTTTGATGCGCGCCGTTGAAAGGCAAGAAGCCACCGTCTCCCGCGAAAATCGAATCTTACACCAGTAATGAAGGGACATGATTTAGGGTACGCGTTACGGTACCTTGAGATTTCAGTTGACATTTACTATGTATTGTACTATCCATCGGAAAAGAACCAAGCACAATTTAGAAATTCAATACGTGAAAACAACCCGACACGGGGGCAAGTCTTATGGGCTCTCCGATCAGGAGGAAGGGAATGTCATGCATTCGGTGCGGTGCTGCGTTCACCTCGACCATCAATTCGCTGGTACTCGCGAAATCATTCAATTAATTTCAAGTCGCCTGAACTGAGAGGATGAATCTACCCTAGGTGTTGCCATCTAAAACTTCACCAGCCGGATGAGTTCCTCTCTCGCTTCTCCCGCGCGCGCCTCCTTAAGGGCCTTCGCTATCTTTGCCACATTTTCCTGCAATCTCGCGCCCTTGGCACCGCGTGCAGCCGCAAACGTCGCCTTGAACTCCTCCGATGCGTCCTGCACAGTACCGGTGATTTTGACACTACTGTGGAGGGATGGCGCAAGTTGTGGGCCAGCACGAATCTGGGCACGTCAAAATTAAATATGGCGATTCAAAAAAAAAGGGGGTACGGAACACTAATTACCTGGAAGAGCTCGATAGCCACCGGATTGGGCCCTGCTGACAACATTGCGGCGTTGATGGGCTGCTCAGCGCCTACGGGCCAGATGATGAGCGGGATATCCTGCGTAAACGACTCGGTCACAGAACTACGAAAGAACGTGAGTGGTACGAAAATGAAACTGGATGACTGGAGATAGAGGTAGGAACTTACTTGAACCCGCCGTGTGTGAGGAACCATCCGACGCCGCCATGCTGCAGGATTGCGAGCTGCTCGACCCAAAATTCGCAAATGAGCCCTTTCCCGCTCGCGTTGACGCGCTGTATGAGGTCTGCAGGGAGGGACGCCATCGCGGACCCAAGTGCGAAGATGAACGGGAATGGCTGCTCGAGTTCGAGTAACGTGGTCACAAGCGCTTCGACGAGCTGCGGCGTGGCGACCGGGAAGAAGAGCGATCTGGCGAGAGTCCGACATGTAAGGAATCTGAGCAGCAATGCCAAAGAATACACGCGCACCCGAAGGATATGTAGAGGACAGATTTCTTGCCGTATTCACTCACAGCGCGGTCCAAGAACGATTTGACACGCTCGTTGGACAGCACAGCCGGGGTAGCATTGGCCCAACAGAGCTCGTGAGCCTGCATCCCGATGGTAAACAGCTCTTTCCCACGCTTCCCGTAAAATTCACGGAGGTACGGCACGCCGACGGGCTCGACACAGGAGCTGGTGGTGGCAATGTATCCGTCGGCGGCCTTGCCGAGCTTCTGGGCGCTCGACAAAAGCGCACCCATACCAATCGGTGGCCCGGCGCCATACGCGAGGCGTTCGTAGTCGTACATGTCCGGGCCGCCGGGATACTTAATGACGATTCCGGATGTTTTATCCGTGCCGTTAGAGGCCTCGAAAACCTGTGCGCGTGAGGTTGGAATAAATTAATGGTAAACCATCTTGGATGAAACCCAACATTTTGCACAATGTCGTCCAGAGAGCGCCCCTCCCGCTTCGACTCGTCTGCGTAGATTTCCTCAGCTATCGCAGTGAAATCGTAGTTGCTGAAATGTGCGGGCAAGGAAATAACGGCGGAGGTCCACCACACAAGGGTCTTGCAGTCGGGACCAAAAATTGCCTTGGTGGGTTCGATTACAAAGCCTCCACAGGCGAAATCGAGCTGAGAGAAACATCGGCATCAGGAAATGAGACCAAAATAAAATGCGTACATGAAGGGCTTGCGGTTTGGGCCATCCCTCACTTCCGTGAGCCAATCGAGGAATGGTCTCCATCCAGCCGCCACAGAGCTGTCCAAGTGCCTCCTTGATCATGGTCGGTCCGAACTCCAGGCTGCATAATCAAGGAGCCGTCAATTACTGAAACGCGATGCGAAGAACTGAGGACGCACTCCTTGGCGCCCACCCCAATGAGTCGAAGCCGCGCTTTGTCGTAGGAGCATCCTGCCAACGCCGCCTCCATCTTCGGGACTGATCATAGAAAATCTCGCAATTCAGACATTATTTAGTATTCTTGAGAAGGTACGCACCAATAAGGTTGTGTTGCACAATCGTAATAACGAGAGTAGGATCCACAGCGAGCATCTGGTCCACAGCATGGATATAGCTGATTGTGTGTCCCCACGCGGGCGGGAGCATTGCGACAATGTGGTGGGTAGCCATGTTGAACAGGAACAGATGGAGAGCGAAACAAGCGAGCTCTTTGGGACCCTAGGGGTTTGACTGCTCCGAGTCTTGTAAGTCTTAGTAGGTTTGTAGTAGGTGCTAAAAATCCTTGGGAAAGTGCCGTCCCATCTGATTGGATAAATAGCCAACGCGTGTACTTGAAACACAAAACCCCAAACATCAGTGATTAATCTGATCGGTAGTGTTGTCTCCGCCCGAGGAAACCGAGGCAGAGTAAATCGCCGCGAGTTGAGAGGAGTTGCTGGTGGAACTACTAATATGGACTGGAGAACCAGAGCCCAATAGAGGAGAAGAGAAAAGAAAACGGAGCAGGACAAAAGTGTTTGAGGGTGTTGCGTTGGTTTTGCGTTTGAAACGTTCGTTGCTCAAAGGGTGCCGTCCTCAGAAAATAGCTGGCAGGACAAAAGTGTTTGAGGGTGTTGCGTTGGTTTTGCGTTTGAAACGTTCGTTGCTCGAAGGGTGCCGTCCTCAGAATCGGCACGGTCCGATCACTCCGACTAAATGCGGCACGGGCCGGGCACATCCGACATCATCTTCCGCGCGCGGATCCTCAGCTTCTCTCATCATCTCCAACAATATACGGCCCACCGTGGACGGGCTCTGCCCTATCCTCATTGATGTATGTCGAATAGGTCATGTTCAAAATCGTAACATCGTAACAAGTCAGTATTGATGTTGAGGTTGTTTCCAAATTGTGAGCAGGCCGGCTGGTAACGCGCCACCGCGACGAAAAGCAGTCGTTCGCCCCAAGTTCTAAATATTGGACCTTATTGGACCTATTCTTCGCTCCATACTCTACCGCCGGTCTTGGTCGAGACTCTCCTAGACGACGCGTTTTGCCCGCTGAAGTTGTCAAAAAGCAGTGTACTCAATACGAACCCAGATGATCTTAATCTTTTCAATCAAAGAAACCAAGACAGGGTGCCCATTGTCCCCTTGAGGCGATGAAAAATCAAGATGCGATGTTTTATGGCCAGCCAACTGCGGCTCATTGGGGTGGATGTGGGAGATAGAGATAGTAATCGGAGACGTGAGGTTCGTTGGGGTCAGAGTTTGATGACGAGTTGCAGTTCCGTTTAAAGGTACATCGTACTTGGTGGAAAGGGTCGTATTTCCTCTCTCAACTCGTCATCAAACTCTGACCCCAACGAACCTCACGTCTCCGATTACTATCTCTGAGTCAGACCACCCCTGCAGGTACTTTCGATCCATCAAAGACGCGACTTTCTCGTCAGTCAAGTTTGTGAAATTCATCCACGGCTTCAGTCAGTGCAGAGCCCCTGTTGGCCGAATATCGCCTTACTCGGCAATTCCAATCTCCTAATCGGATCGTTATAAGGAGCGCCTCGCCCACCGGTTTCTTGCCCCTCCTTCACTCCCAATCCTTCTCTCTTTCCTTCCTTCCTCCACTATGTCGCCCGTCACTAATGAACCGTCTCCACCATTACACCTCCTATTACAATCCGCGTTTCGAATCTCGTAATTATCTAGATGGTCCTTTTATCGACGAATCCTGCAACCCGCCTCCGGCAGCTGCTCGCTCGTCGGGGCATCGTTGTAAGCGCCCCTCTCGTTTTGTTCGTGAGTCCTGATATTGATAACGAATCCTTTGGGTTGCTCCAGCAATTTGCGACGGGATTAGTGCACGATGCACGATAGAGGCGGGGTTTGACTGTCTCTACCAAAGGTCCCTTTCACTCGTTCATCTTTGGATGTTTAGTGTTGATAGAATTTATTAAACAGTGGGGCCGCTACCACAGCCGCCGTGTGTTTGAGCGCTACTCACTGCATTCAAGGCCCCCCTAGCCTCAGTCTGGAAAGGGGTGTATAGGTCTGTAAAGGAATGCCCAGGAGGCTAAACAGACTCTGTGTAGGTCTACTAGACCGACCTGATCACAATTGTGGCAAAGTGTTCGTAGTGCCTGGCCAGTTGTGTATAGGTCACCTAAGCTGACCCTGTGTAGGCCAGTGCAGGTACCTAAACTCATCTCTACCCAACTACACTGAGGTCAGTCCTGTGTTTATTCAATGAAAAATTAAAAATTCAAACACTTCCGACTGTACTCTGAGAAGGTGAGTCTAGGAAGCTAGGCAGACCTAGTCTGACATATACATACCTTGGCAGACCTACGCACATCTACACACAGCTACACAGAACTAGACAGAGTTACACAGAGATTGTGTAGGCCCCTAGACAGATGTGCTCTGCCCAGCTAAGCATAGGGACCTTGCCAGATGGTAAGTCTAGGGGAGCCTTGAACGCAGTGACTTCAATCCACTTTCTAATCATTTCTGCAGCGACTTGGACAGCCAGATCTCGCGATTGCGACCCTAAACTCTTTTGCGAGGTATTTCTCAATCGAACTTTCCTTGTTTACATTGTCTTTAGGCGGCCGAAATGGCCTGCAGCCTAGATCCCACAATGCCTGTAATAGCAGATGCAGACACTGGGTACCGTGCCTTTCCCTGTTGCCCGCGCGATGATTCTGACATCCTTTTAGTTTCGGTGGCCCCACCATGATCGCTCGTACGGTCACAAAATATGCCCGAGCCGGTGTTACTGGATAACATATCGAAGATCAAGTTCAAACGAAACTCTGTGGCCACTTGCTCGGAAAGCAAGTGGTTTTTCGCGAAGAATTTGTTACACGGATACGAACAGCAGTTCTCGCGCGCGATTCAATTCCCAGAGGCTCGGTCATCGGTCGAATTGATTCTGCCCAAGTGCTGGGGATGGATGCGGCCCTCATCCGCCTGAAATTGGCCGCTGATGCAGGAGCGGACGTTGGCTTCATCGAGGGAGCAAAATCGAAACAACTTCTCGAAGTTACGGTTCGCACCTGGGCTCCAACGCCAGTGAGGCACATTCAGGCAGCGCTATAAATTCTTCACTGAATTTTACTCGAGGTTCTCGTCAACGTCATATTTGGCGGTTTGACTCCTTCTTTCACTTCTAAAGACGCTGAATCGGCGGGAGCAAAAATAATTAATAAGTCTCCGCTCACATTTCGTACCGTCCTCTGATTCGCTGCAGTATTTTCACTCGCTTCGTGCGTTCCTATGGGCCACGCTCTCAGGGCAGCTATGAAGTCACTCCGAGAGACTGGCACCGATTTCAGTGCTGCCCAGGGAGTTCTTCGAGGTTCTAGGCCAGTTCCGAGTTTTTGGGATCACATACACTGCGTTCAAGGCCCTCCTAGACTCAGTCTGTCAAGGTGAGTGTAGGTCTGCATAGCTAAGTGTAGGAGGCTAGATAGGCCTTGTCTAGGCAGACTACACAGACCTAGCCATAATTCTGGCAAGGTTCATGTAGTCCCCGGCTAGGTGTGTATAGGTCCTTAGGCAGACTCTGTGTAGATGAGTTTAGGTACCTATACTTAGCTCAAACTCAGCTCTATTCAGCTCTACTATTGTTCCCGTGGTGAACTTCAACCTTGGCATGGGCGACTAGAATTATGTCTGACTAGGAGGCTAGTCAGACCTAGAACCACCTTTGCACACCTTGACCAGCCTACACACACATGGACAGACATACACAGAGCTATTCAGAGCTACAAAGAGAGTCTGTAGGCCCCTACACAGAGGTAGTCTGTATAGCTGTGCCTAGGGACCTAGACTGAGGGTAAGTCTAGGAAGGCCTTGAACACAGTGATATATCGCCGTTAATTTCTTACCCTAGGATTGCGTGATGCTGTGAATCTAGATTCAAAAGCCGGAGGGCAGATATTAGGGATGGTCAGAGTAGATGTGCTTCAGCTGAAGTGATTCTCCCGCGGTTCAACCCAAACAGTGGATCACCTCTGGGAATTGCGTCTGAAGCACATTTTAAAAAGAGACGGTCACAATAAAATTGTGGTTATCCCACGCTTCTGGTCTGATAGCAGGCCCCAGTGTATAACTGGTTGGGCTAGAGGTGTCGATATTACCGAGCTGGTCGGAAGTTGCCGCCATCATTCGGCAGTTCCGATTCCGGAATCCCCAAAGAGGCAACGACCACGCGCCAAAATCTTGACAAAGACCACCATGCCCGACTTGCCTCAAGAGCTCATCGACGCCATTGTCGACGTAGTCCCCGAATCCAGTCTTGGGGCATGCTCATTGACTGCGACAGCGTTTGTTGTTTCCAGCCAGCGCCGACTTTTTAGGTGGATGTCGCTCGATGACATCCGTTCGTATGAACGCACTGCCTATCTCCTGGTCTCGTCTCCTCATCTCGGCCCATACTTTCGCTATTTGGCCCTCGTTATTAAGGATGTTCCGAAGGATTTTGCCCCTCTTAAATCCATCTTGGCTCCATTATCGGAAATCGAGTATCTCACGATTTCTGGGGACTCGGCGAGCGCCGCGACACCTAATCAGATCGCGCAGAATCCGTGCCTAATCGACCTCCTCTCCATCCCAACTCTTAGATGTTTCGCCTTGCAGGATCTTGTTGATGTTCCATCTTCCATGATCTCCCGAGCGTTATCGACTTTCGAAGAGGTGGGGCTCTTCCGCGTATCCATCGCCAACGAGGATCAGGAGGAGGAAGTATTGTCCTCTCCGGGAGGGCTCTGGCACCTCAATATCCCTTTCGATGGATACGAAAGCCTTCTTCCCTTTGTCCTTCACCCGAAGCGAATCGGGGCCCTACACCAATTGGGACGACTTTCCGTTGTAATCCCTCCAATCCCCGAGCTTCTTCAACCCAGATTCAGGGAATTACTTGTCGCGTGTTCGAACACACTTGAACATTTAGAAATCGAGTTAGGTATGTGCTGATTTCGGACACTGGCCACTTTCTGAATTCTCCCAGATGATCCTCCAACCTACCTTCCCACCCTTCCGGAAATGATCTTTTTAGAACTTTGGATCGACGTGGAGTTCACCAAGACGCCAGGGCCTCTGCATTCCCTCATTTCCGGCGCCCTTGCTTCCACGCCGCACCTCGAGGTTCTGACTATCGCCATCCTCGATCGACCCGCCGGACCTCACCGCCCACATCGTCAGCAATGGACCGGGCGCAGCCTTTCGGAATGGGCTGACCTCGATGCTGCACTCGTGGACATGGAGGATCTCTGCGAAGTTGATTTCTCTTTGCGTTGGTTCTATAAAGAGGAAGAGAGATTTCCGACCTTTGTTTCATTCATCCAGGCTCACCTTCCGCGGGCTTTCGATGGCGGATTACTGGGGTTCGAGTACCGTTCCGCCATGCTGCACCCAATGGATAGATTCTCTAGGGATTATTGAGGATCCCCTTTCTTGTACAGCGGCCTCACGCCGTTTGCGTTCGTTATCATTTTTATTATTTCTCAAATGAAGTATTGATGATCGACTTCATTCGGTCTGCGTGGTCCAGTTATTGAACGCAGTTTGCTCGTTGTGGATGTTTTCATTTTAAGTCGCTTCCAAGGCTTGTACCGGTAACCTGCTGTCAAGACCTCTAGCCTATTTATTCCTGCATTGCCCTTTCGCCGGCGTTGGCAAGACCCTCAAGTCCAGGTCGTCATGTCTCTCGCCGTCCAGATCATCGAATTTAACCGCTGGAATCCATAGCCAACATCTGATTCGGATCTATAATAACTTATATTCAAAGTGTGCGTTTCAGAAGTTGGCCTTTACTACCTCGCCTTCCGAATCCGATCCCCGACGCTCTGCCCTCTATCCGCTCCCGATTCATCCGCTGACCGGATCCCTGTGGCTTTTGCCACCAGTGGTTGCACGCTGGTAATCGCTGGGCAGGAGGAACGGCATTCTACGGTAAAAATACTTACGAAGGAACCAATTTCGTTTAAAAAGCAGAAGGCGACTTGAAGGCGACAATCAACGCGAACTTGAACAATTGAACATTTGATCAATGTTCTTCCATTTCTGATTTTGTTCCAATTTTGTTCTGATCCAAGCCGCACAGCCTCTTGACAGCCTTGCTTCTTCCACGTCAGCGCCAATGCCCATTTCTTTCGCTGTAGCCTCCCATGCGGCGAAACCGTTCGCCATCATGAGTTCGCCGGCGGCCCGGGGACTCACTGCAAGAAATCTCCTCGCTGAAGCTTGTCCGCCACAGTACAAGAACGCGGGTGTGATTCGGGGCACGTCCTTCACCAGGGAAGAGGAAAATGTGACAGTAACCCTTTCCCCGGATGTGGTGCCAATGTCAGAGGTTTTCTCACCTTTGAGGCGAGGAAATTGATCCCACTCTTCTAGAACGGCGTCTCCGGAGCTTCAACCTCGGACGCGGACTAAGTCCAAACTGTCGCGGCTCAGCAATTTGTTTAGCAAGAAGAAATCGAACGAACCTCACAGCAATGCACCGGTACCATCCTTGTCACCATCCGCAACTACTTCCAAAAGTCCAGTCATTGAAGGGATTGAGATTCCGACGACGGATGGGTTCGCGAGTACCGTCATTCTGGATGGACAGCCAGCTGTTGATATCAAAGATATCAACGATGTCCCTAGCCCGGCGGCCATCGACGGCCAGGCCACGAGAAATCTCCCTGCTCCTACGCCAACTCGCAGTACCATCCCGGAAAGATCTACAGATGCAGATGAATTCATGGTTAAAAATGTCTTCCCAAGGCCAAATGGTTTCGTCGATACTATCATCTCCGCTTACAACCAACATCACGCACTGATTCTGCGCCCCGACGACGTCTGGATCACCATCCTCACGCAGTTCAACTTCTACGTCAACGCGCACGCGGAGCTCCTCCGCGCCAACTTCGTCGCCCACGAGGGCACGAAGGCGCTCACCGTCTCGACCGCATCGTTCGACGACTTCGGGCGGCTCGCGCGCGAGATGGTCAGCCTCATCGAGAAGAACATCGTCGACCCGACCCTGCGCGCGTGGGCCCTTCCGGACTTCAGCACCACGACGGTGAATGACACGACCGTGAGCTCAATTGTGCTGATGGCGACGCTCAAGGCGTACTTCGAGCACGCGTATTGCGATGTGTGCTGCGGCATCCCGCGCGTGACGCTCGAGGGCGAGAGGCGCGACTGGGAGAAGCTTCTCCAGCGGCTGGAGAAGCTGAAGGAGTACGGGCTCGAGACAGTTGCGTGGTACCACCTCCTCGTGCCCGTCCTCTCGCGCTTCGTCACGGCGTTCGACAACCCGAATGGGAAGAGTAATGTTGAGTTCTGGCAGAACGTCGCGCATTTCGAGCCCGGGGGAAGTGGGCCGAGCTACTACTCGGGCTGGATCACGGCGTTTTGCGCGTTCAATGATAAGGGTGATTGGTTGGGTCCCCGGTTAAATCCCGTGAGTGGGCCTTCTGTCCGTCGTCCGACTGGTTTAACGAAGACATGTTTCAGGACATTGAATCATCTGCGGCGCCTGAATCCCTGCCTGCGTCGGAATTTTGGAAAACGTATGGAGGGTGTGCGGCGAGTGGGCTCACGCTCGATGGTACGCGTTTCCACAAGATCGACTGCGACAACGTCCCGCCGAGCTACGCGGAGGTGGACGTCCGCCTCATTTCCATGAATTCACGAAGTGTTCGATGACCGCGGGTGTGGTGGGCACGCGAGTCAGTTCCAGCAACGACTCGGGTCTCTCTCCGTCCGGTAAAGACGATACGATTCGCCCGGCAATTGGATGGTGGTTATTCAACCAAAAGTGAATCCTTTGTACATGATTATTATTTTTCGTGTTGCTTCTCTGGAATGTTGACCCAAGTGAATCCGGGAAATTTCTGAGTTTCCAACACTCCACCAACTTCCAAATAGGGTGAAGGAAAGGCAGTACGGTGTAATGCAGCACGCAGGCATTTCATTCCCAGAAACGCGATGAGAATGTAATCCTGAGACCCTTGTTCGAATTGAATTAAGGTGCTGCTCTCCATTTCCTCGAACTCATTTTTTTGGAGCAAAATTCCTATGAATCTTTAGCACTCCACCCACCTCGAAGTCAGGCAAGGAAACACGAAATTTCTGTAGGATTTCTTCTATCAAGGTCAACCCCGAAGTCCTTGTTCGAATCTAAGGTACTGCTCTTCTCTCCTCCAACTCCAGAACTGAGACTATATCTACTCAACAGAGCCCTAAAACCTGGCCAACCGCACTAGTTCCTCGGCCGCCTCTCCCGCGCGCGCATTTTTGAGGGCCTGCAACATCTTTGCCACATTCTCCTGCAAGATCGCACCTTTAGCACCCCGCGCAGCAGCAAATGTCGCCTTGAACTCCGCCGACGCGTCCTCCACAGTGCCAGTGATTTTGGCATTGGTATGGAGGGACGGTCCAAGTTGCGGTCCGGTCCGAATCTGCGCAGCGATCAAGTTCGATTTTCTTTTTTTGAAAAAAATGCGGAACTGCATACCTGGAAGAGCTCAATCGCCACTGGAGTGGGCCCTGTCGACAGCATTGCAGCGTTGATGGGCTGCTCAGCGCCTACGGGCCAGATGATAAGCGGGATGCCCTGCGTAAACGACTCGGTCACAGAACTACGAAAAACCGTGAGTGATGCGAAAATAAAACAGGTCGATTGGAGATAGAGGCGGGTGAATACTTACTTGAACCCGCCGTGTGTGAGGAACCACCCGACGCCGCCATGCTGCAGGATCGCGGGCTGCTCGACCCAGAAATCGCAGATGAGTCCTTTGTCGCTCGTGTTGACGCGCTGAATGAGATCTGTAGGGAGGGACGCCATCTCGGACCCAAGCGCGAAGATAAATGGGAATGGCTCCTCGAGTTCGAGTAGCGTGATTACAAGCGCTTCGACGAGCTGCGGCGTGGCAATCGGGAAGTAGAGCGATCTGGCCGGAAAATGACATGTAAGTAAGGGATACGAGGAATGAGGAGTGCGCGCGCGAACCCGAAGGAGATGTAGAGGACTGATTTCTTGCCGTATTTCCCTACAGCGCGGTCCAAGAACGATTTGACACGCTCGTTGGACAGCGGGACTGGCGTAGCATTGGCCCAACAAAACTCATGAGCCTGCATCCCGATAGTGAACAGCTCTTTCCCGCGCTTCCCGTAAAATTCGCGGACGTGCGGCACCCCGACGGGCTCGACGCAGGTGCTGGTGGTGGCAATGAATCCATCGGCGGCCTTCCCGAGCTGCTGGGAGATTTGCAAAAGTGCACCCACGCCAACGGGTGGGCCGGCACCGTACGCCTGGCGCTCATAATCGTACATGTCAGGAGCGCCGGGATACTTGATGACAAGGCCAGATGTTTTATCGCTGCCGTTCGAGGCCTCGACAACCTGTAACCGAGATGTTGGAATAAATGAATGGCAGACTATCTTGGATGAAACCAACATTTTGCACAATGTCCTCCAGAGAGCGACCCTCCCGTTTCGACTCGTCCGCGTAGATTTCCTCAGCTATCGCAGTGAAATCGTAGTCGCTAAAATGCGCGGGCAAGGAAACCACGGCGGTGGACCACCAAACAAGGGTCTTGCAGTCGGGACCGAGTATTTTCTTAGTGGATTCGACTACAACTCCTCCACAGATGAAATCGTACTTGGAAGGAAATCATCAAAAGAGGAAAATGACAACAGAACTGGTACTCACATGAATGGCCTGTGGTCTGGGCCATCCTTCACTTCCGTGAGCCAATTGAGAAATGGTTTCCATCCAACCGGCAACGAGCTCTCCAAACGCCTCCTTGATCATGGTCGGTCCGAACTCCAAACTGCAAAATCAAGGAGCGATCAATTAGCGAAAACTATGGGAAGACACGAGGACGAACTCCTTGGCGCCCACCCCAATGAGTCGAAGTCGCGCTTTGTCGTAGGAGCGCCTTGCCAGCGCAGTCTCCATCTTCGGGACTGAACATAGAAAATCCCCGAAATCAGACCTTATTCAACCTATTCTTGGGAAGGTACGCGCCGATAAGATTGTGTTGCACAATCGTAATAACGAGGGTAGGATCCATAACGAGCATCTGGTTGGCAGCATGAATATAGCTAATTGTGTGTCCCCATGCTGGCGGGAGCATTGCGACAATGTGGTGGGTAGCCATGTTGAACAGGGTCGGATGGAGAGAAGCCAGCGAGCTTCTTATGTACGGCCGCCGGTTGACCGCTTATTTAAGACTGTAGGTGGAATGGAGCATGGATGGAGAAGGTCGAGCCCTTTAGAGCCCTATTTACTCGGGGCTCGACCGCTCTAAAAAATCGACAAGCTCGTTCGCAGAGTAAATCGCACTGCAATGCGCTCGAGAAGGGTTTTCCCATGGTAATAAGAGCACCAACAGAGCATTTTCAGTACACCTATATCTGCATTGAAGTATCTGGGACCTGTCAGTAGTGTATTAGCTTCGGGGAGAGGTGAACGGCCTCGGGGAAAGGTTTCGAGGGCGAATCTGGATACACTTTTGAAACAAGAGCAATGAATGCATCACGACGGGCGCTCAATTTAATGGGCGCGACATTGAATCCCGGCCCTGTGCAAGGCTCTGGTCACAGGCAGACCGAGGTTGTGGTACAATGCAGCGCGGACTGCCAGCTGTCATCCCCATTTGGAAAGCATGTCAGGAACCATCCATTATGCAGCGCGGGCGCCCAGGTTCATGGGCGCGAGTCCTCGCGAGTCGCGACCAAGGCGCGACAGCCGACACAGGATGACAAGGCCTCCGGTCCCTACCTTTCGCCGCGGTCCACTTTTTTTTCGAGGATTTCGCCCGATTTACTCTATATTTTGACCAGTGTTGTGCGGGCTTGGCTTCGCCTGGAAACCATGGCTTGGGCTTGGCTTCGCCTGGCTTAGGCTTCGGAAATCCCAAGCCCAAGACCAAGCCCGGGGCAAGCTAAGCCATGCCCAAACCACGGGCTTGAGCCATGGTTGGACCAAAAAATCCAAAGTCAATTAGGGGGGTGTTTTGGCGGCCTTCTGAGTGTTGTATAAGCAATTATATATCATCCCAATGCCGAACTAATCAAATGCTGACTCAGCTCATGGATTTAGCGGCCACAATCGTCGATTACAACATGTACATCCGACCAAAATCCCGACATAGTTTCCCGATTTAGACTGCAGTTGCAATGATTTCGGAGATCACTGTGGAATTGCTGAGTGGCGAACCAAAAGAATGAATATAAAGGTCCACTGAAATGTATTCTCCACCCGAATTATAGCTATTAATTGCCGACCTGAGGGTACAAATTCAAGCCCTGGCTTCAGGCCTGGCTTGACTTCGGAAATCTCAAGCCAGAAGCTCAAGCCAGCACAACACTAATTTTGACGATAATTCTACCCTGGAAACCGCCAAAAAAAACCCGATTTTTCAACCTGATACTGGGATTGTCTTAGTTTGGTGCCTCCGCATCGCTGTAGCTTATTCAAAACTCCTGGAGCTGGCTGGTTTAGAAAAAAAAATACCCTCGAAAATGGGTTGTTGATTCACTCTATGCCCGGACCGCTATGAAAGGTAGGGCCACGTTGTTCGGTGCTGCTTGGAGCTGCCTCAATTATTCCCTTGTTGATTTTTTTCATCCAGTTTAAATCAGTTCCCCTCCGTCTGCCCGATGTTGCATTACAGTTTTCAAGCCCAGTGGTAACTTATAGTAGTCTTGTAAGAGCTATGGCAGAATCTTATCTGAAGCTCAATGCAGATCTTTTGATCAATTTGACATACTTGATACACATGTGTTTGTTGCACCGTCACCCTATCATTTGGCAAGCGCTTCGGTGAGAGGGATCTCTTCGAGAACAAGGGGTCCACCCACGTCTATAGGCCAAGACCAGTCGGGAAACCACTCCCGCTTTAGCGTCACCAGAAGCAACGAAACACGCTGCGATCTACGTGAAGTCATCGTAGTAGACTAGGGTTGTTCACAGTAGCTTTTTCACGCCTTTTTTGCTCCCTTTTTCATGCCTCGCAGATAATGTGCTATAAAATCCAGAAAAATTCATCCCAGTCTTTTTTGAACATCTGAAGTGGTATGCAACTTTTGAAGAACAATAGGAGCACCCAAACTGCATGAAGTAGAGAAAGGGAGTTGAAAAGGGCGCGAAAAAGGGCGGAAAACGGAGCCGGGGCGGGGGGTTTCACAGTTGACTTTTTTTCCGCCCTTTTCCGCTCCCTTTTTCGATGGATTTTTTTCAGTTTTTCAGCTGGGAAGTTCGTTCTTTCCCTTTTCTACACTTTTTACATAACATAATTGAAAAAGGGGCAAACCCGGTGAAAAACGACGGGAAACACAAAAAGCCCGAAAAAAAGGGAGAAAATGGGCAGGAAAAGTCTACTATGAACGACCCTACTATTAGTTGTATCGATGATGTAGGGCGCCTTGTCTTTGATGGTCCTGTAGACCCTGGTAATTGAAGACCGACATCCCCGTCTGTGGTTGTCCCATCTTTAGCAGACACACAAGCGACTGTTTGTAAAACGCGCTGGCGCCGCAACAGCAAAACTTGAAAGCATGGCTTGAGCATCACAGGAAAAACATCGTCAACATTTGTAATGGTTCGTTGCCAAGTGGCTACGCAACGTGCTTATATGGATTTCGATCGTGACGATCTGTCAAATTCCTTCCTTCCTCAGTATTCGGAATTCCGGAAAAAATCAGATGTGCATCGGTGTACTAGCCCAGTAACCAGGACAGTATGATACTACGGAATGTGAAAAAGTGGCCTTCATATGGTGCATAAAATACAACGTAAACCTCCTCTGAGAGAGTGAGCATGAATGACCCCTCACATTGGAGAAAAAGTGAATGCCCTGCACTCTACCATTCAATGTTTGTGCCACGGGCCACGCGCAAAAAATGCATGGACATGCATGGAGGCGAACACGCGCGAATGGCAGCGAATGGCACGTAGCCACGATCAGTAATGCGGGTATATAAGTAAAAGGCCGTCGGGACGGCCCGGGGGCTGGGCAGTCACGGGACCGTGTTCAGGTACTATGCACAACAGTTGCAAACACTCCTTTCCCTTTCCTCTTTCTCGATGATCTGTCGAACCATAAATACTTGCGATAAGAAAGCAACTGGCTACGGTTCCATCTCGCAACCCACATGGTCTTGGAGGACTTTCCGTGCGTGTGAAAGGAAGAAGGACCAACCAAATATCCCGTTACCATGGTCTCCAATGTCCACGACCCATAATGTATACAGTAACGCCCGACGCGCTCAACCAATGCCCGACCGTAAACTTCTTTGGGTTTCTCTTAATAAATCCTTGGTACCAAAGTAGCTGCGAAGAAAATTGACAACGACGAGACCATTGGCTTGACGGCTGAATTTAAGAAGACTCGGCAGAAAATAAGCTTAAGTGCGACTTTTCCGTCTTTGGATCAACTTTGGATCGTCACCGACGATCTGATCCATTACGTACGTGTGGCAGCCTCACAACTCAACATTCGAGCCAGACCGCAGCTTAAAGAGCTGCACAAACAGGTTCGCACCATCATCTTTTTTTCCCCTTTTGACCCTCTCCTTAATCATCATGCCTGGCGCCATTCGTGCACCATTCCTCGCTCTTTCCTTTGCCTCTTCTGTCCTTGGCGCCACCTACCAGATGTCAGAGAATATAGTTGGCGCAGGCTTCTATAACTCTTTCAATTTCGAGGCCATTGCCGATCCAACGGCCGGGAGGGTGTCAGTCTCACCAATCTTCATTCCGTCCCTGATATATGTATGCTGACTCCGTGCTAGAAACTATGTTGACCAAGCCACGGCCGTGAGCGCCAACCTCACATACACCTCCGCCGACGCATTCGTCCTACGTGCCGATCACACAACTGTTCTCGACCCGGCTGGCGCGGGGAGAAACTCAGTTAGGCTCAGTTCGAAAAACGCGTACTCTACGCACGCTGTAGTGTAAGTTATTGCGCTTCATCAACAAGGGTTGTCTTAACATGTGAAATAGGTTTGATATCGCTCATATGCCTCAGGGTTGCGGGTAAGATCGACTTCCTTTCAATTTTCTTCGTTTGCTGATTGGATGGTTGTCAAGTACCTGGCCAGCGGTGTGAGTCTAAGATCTGTTCAAAATATCCGGACAAGGATCTGAATTTCTGCAGGTGGGAAACCGGAGGTGCTTGGCCCGCTGGTGTCAGTTTTTCCCTCTTTTTTTTTGCGGGGGTTTTGTACAAGATTGTTTGCTTACCTTTGATCAGGGTGAAACCGACATTCTAGAAGGTGTCAACGATCTAGGCACCGACCAATCTACTCTTCATACCTCGCCAGGTTCGTATGTTTACCCATCGTAGGTGCATTAGTCGTGCTAATGTTCGAATAGGCTGCACTATGCCTGCTGCACGAACCATGTCAGGGTTGGTGTCAAATAATCCACTTCGTGTTCCGCATTCAAGCTGATTCGTCTCTCAGCACGCCTGTGCAGCTAGACTGTGACGCCACCGTCAACGGAAATGCCGGCTGTGGTGTGAAACTCGCGCAAGCAACCAGCTATGGACCAACTTTCAATGCTAATGGCGGCGGCTGGTAATTATTTTAGTCAGCATCTCTCGATGTAACACCACTGACGAGGCATTAGGTACGCGATGGAACGCACGCCCGATCACATCTCCATCTGGTTCTGGACTCGCAGTGATCCTGACGTACCGGTCGGCGTCAGGACGGGAGGTTCGACTGTCATCACGGAGAACTGGGTGTGTAATCTGTTATTCTTAGTACATCGCCATCGATCGATTTACTGTTTGCCAGGGAACGCCGTCTGCTACTTTCCCGAGCACTACTTGCGATATCGCGGCCTTCGTCCCACACAATATCATCATCAACCTGACTCTTTGTACGCTTGTTTTTCTTGCGATGATTTTCGTTCACTGATGCCCGGGAAAAAGGTGGTGATTGGGCTGGGGACGCGTCTATCTATGCGTCTGCCGGGTGTCCTTCGACATGCGTTGGTGAGTGTCATGCGTCAATCCAAGTAGTCATCCCCTCATTAATGTCCACAGATTTTGTGAACAACAACCCAGCGTCGTTCACTGATGCTTTCTTCCAATTCAATTCCATTAACGTGTATACCTAGGAGACCAAATTTGTATACCACTTAGACGATGTATCCATCCACATTCTTTCCGAAGAATAAATGATGAGGTTTTTGAATAAACCACCTATTTCTCCTCCGGCAGTTCCACGTCACATTGCGACGTATAATGAGCAGCAGCATGAATGCTCAACGTTCAACCCAGAGTTGAGTCAGTGTTCTACGCCGCTCGGCTCGGGGGCGACATATGTGCTGTGATGTTCCCTTTCGGCCATTCAAAGTTCCTCCCGTATTCAGTGACTAATTTGGCAATTCTGGATCGCCCGGATGAACCCGGGAACCCGAGCCGGTTCCTCCGATCCATCTCAAATCCTTCTTCTTCCTTCCGGCCAACTGCTCTGGCGCTTCTTGTACCTTTGAACCATCCACTTGCCAACAAATTATGGAGCTTCAGTGGGAGTGCGGCGATGTTGAGAGAATTTCTAATGCATGTCGGATTCGGACATATCGAACGTTTTGAACCCACCTCTCGTCATGCGGGTGAGCAAACGTTTCTTCTGCCGCGATGTCGTATTCCTGATTAATACTTGCTGGTACCCATGGTGAGCCCTCGAAAAGGTATAGTTCTGATTTTTACCAGTTTTTTTTACCACGCCCATTTCTCATGGATTGAATGCGTCTATACTGCGGAAGCATTGGCTGACAAGTCCCCTATGCCTCGGGCGTAGATAGGATTTAAGCTGTAAGCTTTCAATCATGGATCGGCTTACCACGAGGTCTTGTCTTTCTCTCTTCCCTTCTTCACACCTAAGCGGGATCGCCAGCGATGGCCGCCTCTTTTAGACCCTTGGCCCAAGCGCATAGAGGTGCGAACACATGTCAGCCCGCTTATCGCTAGCTGATTCATCTGTCTTGCTAGACCAGGCACCCGATCACTCTGTGCAAGTCGTGGTTTTGGCTTTCAATATTCTATCGGCCATCGGTTTCGTTTTGCTCGCTGCTGTATTTTTCACTGCCCTGCTGTCCCCAAGCGTTAAGCGAGTATCGACGTGGTACTCTTATATGCTGGCGTGGATGGTATTTTGTATTACGCCTTTTCTCGTCATCGGTCACCAAACACACCTCGATCTACCACCTTCCTTTGGGCCATGTGTTCTTGACTCTGCTTTGATGTACGCTTCCCGCCCAATGTGAGTGCATTTTGTCTGTGTGGCAGTGGTCCATCATCTGGAACGGATTTAGCGCTGCGTTCGCCACCTTATCGCTCATTTCACAAGTGAGTGCCTCAATTAACTTCCAGGGTAAACGTTACTAAGCCAAACCAGCTGTATCTCAATGTCTCCTGTCGACTCAAGCTCGGTGAAGTACGTCCTGAGTGCGTATATGTGGTGAGACGAAAGGGTCGCGTAACTCAACCCAATCTGAACCTCCGAGCGATAGCTGCTTGCGGTGCCTCCACTTTTGTATCTGATCATTTTTCTCTGGACCTTGATTGTACGTCCGTTTAACGCTTCCGGTCCGACTGGATAAGACTCAGAAATCTAGTTCGGAATTCTCAATCCAGATCAAGTTGAACTGGAGCCAGGAGGATTCTATTGTCATCTTCAAACAACCTTGCCGTGGGCCCTCACGTCGACCTACCAAAATGGTTCTAACGCCTAGATAGTGCTATTGTCGGCGGTGCCCTTGTGGTGTTCGCAACTTCTGTTGCCCTTGTGGTCGAAGGCGAGTGAGATCATTCAGCAGGAGCTTAAAATTAATGACTTCGAGCAGTCTTGACTATAATACTGATATCTCGGAACTGGGGTGCTTTCCGGGCACTTCAAAGACGCAACGAGCACGCCGTTTCCTTGAGTATCATTATCCGCGTTTCAGTTTTTGCTATCTTGCCCATAATCGGACTGGGGTACGCGCTCTCCACTGGAAGTCACAAACGAAGTTCTAAATCTGTCTCTAAGGCTCAGCTTCACGACATACGTGCCGAATCTCGTGCACAAAATTTTCCCAGCCTATAATATTCTTTTGGCCTCATGTCTGTCCGGTTTTCATTTGTGTTGAAACATCATCTCACAGTAGTATCAAGTGCCTACTGCGGCAGGGATCATCTTTGGATCTCAGATGGTAAGTTTCCCATCCCTGTTAAATCTTTTTAATCCAAGTCCAGGATATTTTACATGTCTGGATGTTTTGGAGAAAAGGAAAGGCCGTTACTACGACAGAACTGGGTCTCACCACATCTAATAGCTGTATTACGCATGAACAATATTAAATTTTCCTCTTTCTTTTTTTGGGTATCGCAAGGATGTCAAAATCGGCTCTTGGGCTCTGTCAAGCCGTGTCACAGTTTTTGCCAAAAGGGCACTCGGGCGGTTGTTTGTTCATGTCTGGCTTGGAGCCCGCTGACAAACACACGCCTTTCACGCGTCAACACACTCGCCGCGACTCGCGTCCCAGTGTTAGGTCTCTCCACTGCCCAGCATGTCGTTGTTTGGTCAGCCGCAGCAGCAGCAGACTCCCAATCTCTTTGGCGGCAACACCCAACCGCAGCAGCAGTCTGGGGGGCTTTTTGGGGCGCCTCAAAACAACGCCGCTCAGTCAGCTACGACATCCATCTTCGGGCAGACGAACCAGGCAAACACGCAGCAGGCTCCGTCGTTGTTTGGGAGCACAAATCCGAACCCCAATCCAGGCGGCGGTCTATTCGGCGGCGCCACCACCCAAGGGGCGAATACCGGACTGTTTGGCGGCCAGCAGCAACAGCAGCAGCAGACGCAGCCAACAGGCGGACTTTTTGGGAACTCCCAGCAGAATCAGCCTGCTGGAAGTAACATATTTGGGAACCCACAGCAGCAGCAGGGTGCACAAGCGCCGCCCAATTCGGGTGGCCTCTTTGCAAACAACAACGCTGGCGGTGGGCTGTTTGGGACGCGGCCAGCGGGTGGCGTTGCAGGCGGGCCGACCCTTCCCTCTCTCACCACAAACCCTACGGGAGGAAGCTCACTGTTTGGCGGAAGCACCAACTCGCTGAGCCAGCAGCCGACCCAGCAGTCCAGCTTTTTCGCTCAGCCTGCTCAAAACCAGAACCAGCAACGGCCGCCGCTCTTTGGCGGTGCGCCGAGCACTAACAACGTATTTGGCGCGTCCGTGACCAACAACAATAACGGGAACAAGCCTGCGTTCGGAGGCTCACTCGGACTTGGCCTCGGCGGCCAGCAGCAGCAGCAACAGCAGAACCCCCTCGGTGCATCCACGCTGTCTGCCAGCAGCCTACGTGCACCTGCTCCTGGTCCCGGTGGCGCAGCGCAGCAGCAGGCCGATGCACAGACACAGTTTGCCCGGCTTGCGGCGCGCATCGAGGGGATAACCACTGCATGGGATGCCAGATCACCGCAGTGTCAGTTTCAGGTACGCGATTCAGCGCATTGTACCGATCTCGACTGATCTTCTGCGCCCCCAGTATTTCTTTTATAACCGTGTCGACCCCAATCAGGTGGGACTTTACGGGCGTCCGCCTAATGCGACGAATGACGCGCTGTGGGCGAAGGCCGTGAGGGAGAATCCGGATCCAACTTGGTACGGCGCGTTCTCCGTCTTATTACATCGGAACTAATGGTGCGATAGCTTAGTACCAGCTATCGCGGTCGGATTCGACGACCTAAGGCAGCGGGTCGATGCACAAGGGCAGCAGGCGGCGGCACACCAGGAGCGACTTAAGGTATGCTCCCCCTTCCGACCTCTATATATCGTTATCATCTGCGCACCCCATCACTTCCTTCCCACTTATCCGACCGCTGACACCGGAACCCAGGAGCTCAAGACACGCCTCGAAACTCTGTCCTCGACACAGCACCAGAATAGCGCGCGCATCGCCCGCTTCGCTGCCCTGCAAACGCAGCTGACCCATCGCCTGCTCTCGCTCGCGGCCCACCTTCACCTCCTCGTCCCAGCGCTGCGGTCGTCCGGGATTCGCGTCGAGGAGGAGGAGCTGCGAGGTTGGCTCGAGGAGCTGCGGGAGGAGATCGGCGTCCGCGGTGGGGGCGGCGGGCGGATGCGGGGGAAGCTCGGGGAGCTGTGGGCGCTGGTCGGGGCGCTTGGGGCCGCACGTGAGGGCTCACAGCACGCACCCGGCGGGGAGTGGAAGGTCGTGGACGAGGAGGGGCTGTCGCGGATTGCTCAGGTCATTATCCCCCTCTTGATTTTCCCTCCCTCGCTTTGTGCTGACGTGCTGTGGTCAGATATTGTCGGAGCAGCAGGCAGGGCTTGTCCACCTCACGAAGATCCTGAAAGGGAATCTGGCGGATATCAATGTGGTGCTGAAGGGCGGCGGGCAGATGGGGGAGGAGGTCGATGGCGAGGATCTGTGGGGCTCCCGACGGTCGAGATAGGCATATTAGTGTCTTTTTCCTTGTTTTTCTTCGAGGCAGTCATATATTTGATTGCTGTGTCATCCGGCTGTTCGGCCGACATATGCCGATGCCTTCGGCTCTATTCCTTACTTCAGAAATTCTGCAAAGTAG
Source organism: Mycena leptocephala (assembly GCA_029378395.1). NCBI lineage: Eukaryota > Fungi > Basidiomycota > Agaricomycetes > Agaricales > Mycenaceae > Mycena > Mycena leptocephala. The sequence continues at coordinate 13,809 of JARJLF010000888.1, read as the reverse complement.
GGGACATGACAGCACCTCCACTAGATCCAGAGAACCCAGATGTTTGTTCCAGTTTTGTTTAGATTCAAATCACCTCATTGCCATCTTCAACGACTCGTCGGACTCGAGGCAATAATAGCATTATGCGACGCTATATTGACGAACGACTATCATTAATAAGTTTAATACGATACTACTTCCAACGGAGTCTCTATGCCTGAGCCGCAAATGGCTGGTCGGTGTATCCGGTGGGAATGTCCTGTCCAGGGAGATAGAAAGTGGGACGGTCATAAGGGTGCAGAGGAATATTCTTTTCTAAACGCAGCGGCAAGTCAGGCTGAAAGGATACTGTGAGTGTCCCGACGACATGGAGGATCAAGTCTTACGTTGGCGATAAAGTGCCGACCAAAAGCAACCAGGGCGTTCTTGCGCGCAGCCAACTTGATGGCAGTTTGGCGGTTAAATCCTCCGGCGCTGATCAACGGATGGTCGCCCCAGATTTCACGGATGAAGTCATTGGACTGAGTCGCGTTCTCTGGGGAAGTGTCGAGGTCGGAGTCTGCGCTGACTCTGGGCTCGATGAGGTGTATATAGGCGAACTTGGGATATAGACGCTTGATCTCAGATACGATGTAACTGAACGTCGGGACGGGATCAACCATGCCCATTCCTATATAACAGGACGCTCATCAGCAAAATACAGATCAAATCGAGTATTCTTACCCGCATATGGACTCCAAGGGCTAAACCGTATAGCCACTCTATGTTCGCCAACAGCGTCCGTGACGGCTTTGATAACTTCCAGTGGGAAACGGGCCCGGTTAGCCACGTTACCGCCATAGGCGTCTGTCCGCTTGTTCGAAACGTCCTGTAGGAATTGATCCAGAAGACAGCCGTTAGCGTCTGAGGATATGTGAGTGTCCGTTGATCGTAGAAGGAGAGATAATCGAACCGTGGATCTCGACGCCATCAAATCCAGCTTCTATGGCGTTCATCGCAGCCTGGGAATATAGGCCAACGTATTCCTGGATCTCGGCAATTGTGAGCGGGCGAGGCTTCTCCTCTGCGTTCTCGATGATGGGAATATCTGATGCTGAGACAAAGGGGAACGTCGGGTCTTCGGCCTTCAAGACAGCGGGAATTGAGGCGCGGCCCAATGCCACAAGCTGCAGAAAAATAAAAGATCCTTTGGCGTGAACGGAGTCAACAACCTGGCATACAAGTTTTAATTTACAGCAGACTATTGTGAAGTTCAATGATTACCTCCTTCCACGCCGTGATTTGTTCAGGACTCCATATACCGGGCATGTTCGGGAATCCTCCTGCTTTGGCGATAATGATGGTGGATTCAGCGATCAGCAGCGTGCCCGGGGTGCTTCCACGCTGGGTATAATAGTCTTTCACCAGAGGAAGCAAGGGGACATGGTTGGTATCGCCTTTTAGTCGGGTGAGAGGAGCGAGGACGACACGGTGCTTGAGGGAAACAGGACCGACGGTAATGCTATGGAAGAGCTGGGAAGACATGGCGTTATTGCTGGTGGGGAGAAGTGGTTTTCAATCGGTTTTGCGGTGAAAACAAGGTGAAAAGCAATGCGCCTTTGAGTCCCTCGACAGTGGATTTTATACGACCCTGATGATTCATAGGAGTTTGGAATTGTCCGACTGCATGACAGGCCATTCGTTAATCTATTCCCCGATTCTTCGGTAGTGGTCAGGGCAAGGTCAGCGCTAGTCTGTTAGTTACCGCGTCAAATAGCCGGCGGCCTGCGTTATTATGTAACCATCACAGATGCTTGCGCAAACAAGCACTTCACCAGACGCGTTTGGACGCGTCCCTCATCTTCTCTGATGGCCAGACTCAGCGGAATGACCACCAACTCACATAAGTTGGGTCCTGGGTAAGTTATTCTGTCTCTACGGATGAATTGGGTACTTTCCGAGGGAAACAGGCTGAAATTGGAGAAATATCTCGCTTTGTGCACTTCTCATGCTGAAAAAAAAAATCCAATCCACCAGATGTTTCTTTGAGCTATCAAGCCGAGTTCATTATCTTGGAACTGTGTTCAAGCTTGCCAGTGAGTTTATAACGCGTCCCAGTCGCGTTCAGGACATATGCACGTGGTCTCGGCTAACACAATCTTACATAATAACGCAGGCCGCCGGCTAATTGACGCGGTAACCAACAGACTTTATCGAGCGAGGTACGAGCTGGGGTACGATAAAGCGTCTGTCTAGAGAGACTAGGTCAGCGCCGGGTCACCGAAGGTCGGGAATTGATTTGTGATGCGGTGCAATATGATTGGTCCTGTTTTTCTTGGATGCTGTCGACCTCTCTGCCGCCACCACTGTGAGTTGACTGTGAGTCTGGACCTCCGACTTCCGCTAACTTCATCTGGGTTCAGAACTTCCATATGGTCTACCTTCCACAAGAGCTCATCGACATAATCGTCGATAATCTCCACGACGACATCCTCAGTCTCAAATCTTGTTCTCTAACAGCGCGCACATTTGTTCGTTCGGCGAGGACCCGCATATTCAACAAAATCGAAATTGCGCCTCCTTCGAATCCGACCTCTTCCAACAACCCATGTCAAAAGCTCCACAGGCTTCTGACTTCATCCCCCCAGATTGCGCCTCTTGTCAACGAACTATGCATCGTGTTGGTTGGCTCCGAGACGTCCTTTGAGTATGATTCGGATGGGCAGTACTTGGAGGATCGTCATATCACCTGGATCATGGCCAGAAGTAGGCTGTCTCTTATTCTCCCGCTCCTCGACTTGAAGCGTATATCGCTCGTGGAGAACGCACCGGTGGACTGGAATTCTTACGGAGAATTCAGCATGAACTGGACCAAAATGGGAAGGCAACTAAAATCCGCATTAGCGGATGTATTTTCTTCCCCGAGACTCGAGTACGTCCACCTACGTGGGATTGTGGTCGAGTCTCCCCGCCAGCTATTATCGCTGTTCAGCGAAGCGACGTCTTTGAAGGAGATGTCATTATCGCGCTTGTATTTCACACAGCGGTGGGATCAGCGTGAGCCATGGCCGGAAACTGAGCCGTGGCGTCCACAGCTCCGATCGCTCCTCGTTGCCGAAATGTCAAGCGACCCCTTTTGTCGATATCTAATAAACCCACGGATTGATCTGTCCCACATTCGTTCGCTCACGATAGCCACGGATTCGAGCGATTGGAGGGAGAAATTAATACAAGCCACCAACAGTGACGTGGAACACTTACGACTTCGACATCTCATTTTCAATCCGTCTTCAAGTCAGTCCCTTTGCGCCATCCATCATTCATAAAGCCTAATTTTTTCCAGGGTCCATTAGCTCTTTTCTTGGGTCGAATCTGCGCTCCATTCACTTCTTCACCGTCTCAAATTTCCGACTACTGGATGCATTTTTCAAATCGTGTCCGCACGATGCTTGCCTCGAGGTAATCACCTTCGAAGGACCCGAGACCAACGACCCCACACCGAACGACCTATCGCTGAATACCACCATAGAGTCGTCTGTCATTCATCTCCGGTCCTTAAAGATGGTGGAAATCAAGGTGTATCTGTGGTCGAGTTCGGAAACGGTTTTCTCTGTCTGGTCAGCCTCGGTGCTGTCTTCGTTGCCTTCACTCGTGCAACGCGGCATGTTGACTTTGACAGAAATTCAAAGTAGGTATATTTGTGGTTCGAATACATACCTCTCATCTACTCTTTCAGTGGCAGAGCATGAGGTTCATCATGGATGGGAATGACGAACATATTGATTCCTATCCGTTGATTGAATTATGGTGGTTCTTGATGGCGGTCAGCAATAAATTACACAAATAGCTACTAGATACAGTCTATTGGATTGTCTATGTATCTCCCCGCGCACAGGAAGTCGGTTAATCCTCTTCTCACCACAGCCACCATCCTAGCACCAACAGCAGACCATTGAACATCCACAGCCTCAGACCTGTCCCGTTGACTGGGATTGCGGAGCTTGAACTTGAACTAGAGCCCGTACTCTTAGCAGAGTCCGGGTTCGCATTCGAGCCCGCGCTCACGGTACCGCCCGCCAAAGGCTGGTCCCACAGGAAGCTCGCGTCATCGGCGTACGGGAACCCCGAGGTATTGAGGAACTTGACATACTTGCCGCTGGGATCGCCGTATGTTGCGGCGACCGCCGCCACGTTTGGGTAAATCTCCGCGGTCACGTTCGCCTCATTCGTCGCGGTTGGATTTGTCGTCATTAGGAAGTCGATCGCCGTCTGGATGGTCGCCCCGTGGCTCGTGGTGTTCCAGTCGTTCGACGTAGGATCAGCGTACTTGAGTAGGCGGGCGTTTGTCTATAATAAAACAAGATCAGCGGTTTTGACAGAAATTACTGAATCAAACTGACGATCATGCCCGCGATGTTGAAGTTTCTGTAATGATATGGACGCGACCTGCTAGCTTCCATGGGCTGATCCGAGGTTAAAATTACTCTGACGGCAGAATACAGGGAACAGACCTGATTGCCGTTGGGTTGAATTTGGCCCTTGTAAATCCCCCCGAAATACCCCCGACCAAGAGTCGTCGCGCCAGCGGTGTCGTTCACAATGAGCTTGAGAGCCATGAGCTGGTTCACGTAGAAAGTTCCGTGATTGCTGTCCAACATCAGCCGGCCATCTCGGGAAACATAAACAGACGTACTTTGTCGCCGCAGCAGCCTGTTTCGCTGTCGGTGCTGTCTGCAGCCAGTTGATGTAGTTTTTGCACCATGCAACCATCTGGCTGTCAATGTCTGCGGTCCAATCACTACTGCCATGCTGTCGCAAGATCAGGATGCCCGACGCTATTTTGGCAAAGCCCCTCAGATCGCTGCAAAATAAGAACCATTGAGAAAAAGCCTCCGTAAATGCTACCGCCGCACTCACAGGACGCCTGTGAATGAACCTAAAAATAATAAAATATATACCGAATTAATCGCGGTGCTGTCACCAGGGAGATTACCACCGACCAGTCTGCCCATTCGGGCCACGGTTCATTTGCGCATAAATCAGGTTGGGGTTCATTGCTGTGTTGGGATCGAGAAACCAGGTATTGATATAATTGGCTAGTCCTCTAAATCAATCCAGGTAACCGGGTACTAGGAGAAATGAGGCTCACCGACGTTCTGAGAGTACACCGAGGAGGATTGGTTCTGGAAGGTAAACGCAAGGGAGTTGTAGAGGACAGCATCCAAGAGATTGAAGAAGGACTGGAAGTCGTTAATGGTCGTACGGTCTGGGTTGACTTGGCCGTCACGGAAGACATATGGGCAAGTCTTCCACACTTTAACTCTATTAGATAGATTCGCCAGGTCGATCTGCGAAATTACTTGTCTGGGGACTCAACACGGTTTTGTTTCCAACCTTCGAGCAGTCGGGCCATTGGCTGGAAAACACATTAGCAACTGTCAGGGAGTAGGTGCGAAATCGTACTATGGAGCCCAGCTCATATAATCGTGCTTGTTGCCGCTGGGAGCCACCACTGGCTTGTTCGTGACACCTGTAGAAGTCAATAAACAGTCGGAAAACGCCAAAGAGTAATGCGTACTCCAAGGCCCATAAGAGTTCATCTCATTTGCCCATGCCACAATGGTGTCTTGTGCGCCGCGAAGGTTGCTCGCATACTGTCCAGCAGCATGTGTTGGATCGACAAAGTCATTTGCATAGGACGTAAATATATTTGTGGCCACTGCGTTCGGTCGGACAATTAAGAGAATTGTTAAGAGCCACAGGCAAAACGAGTGCGTGGGGTAGGGGAATGCGAGATAACGCTGAAATATCTGGTACGGCAGCATTATGTTAACCGCGATTGCGGGACTCTAGGTTCTTGTCGCCAGCAGGAGAACTGGTTTGTTCGAATGGACAGGAAAGTCGTTGGGCGGAGGGAAAGTCGTGACGCGGGAAACGTGTAAAAAGTTCGGAGACTGTACAGGCAGGCAGTGGTGATACGAACATAGCGAGGATGACATATCTTCCGAGGTCGGCATCAGTGCATGATTCTTGATTTGGTCTATTTTTCAAACAAAACTTTAAAAAGCGTGTAACTATTCTCACAGCGCAACGCCGAGCCAACGACCGGGAGCTTCTAACCGGCGATGCTAATAAAAAACCTGGGAGAGCCACGACCCTCGACGCGTCGGTAATAGCGGCGAATCTCGCTTTGGCGCGTCGCAGATACCCGCACCGTGCGCCGCGTGGCGCGGCGTGAGATAAAGCCAAGCGAACTGGACTCCGATACGGCGATAGCATTAGATTTGCGCCGTGCGAGGCTCTGGTCAAAAAGCCATTATTGGGTAAAACATCCGTCCATACCCGAAATCAAGGGTTGTGGAGTGAGGTGGAAAGAGTGGAGTGGGACACGTTACGGTAATACGATCAAAATTTTAAATAAATCGACTGAGATATCCTGGTAGTCTTTCGCGCGCAACAATCTGTTGGCAAAAATGTGCAATGCATCTTTTGTTGCCTTGTTTAAGGGCCGTAATAACCCCCGAACCAAAATACACTTCTAAATTGAGTTTCACTCCCCCTAGAGTCTACAGACCAATTTCAACAGTTCAACAAAAGTATACTGACCCACAAGGAGGATGGGTGAAAAATGTCCAACCAGTTGTGCATTTTCAACGAAATGTCTGATTGCCGCCCTAATAGTGATTTTGATCCCAACACTCGGCGCTTGTGATGCGTCAGCTTCCCTCCACTCCTCTCGCCAGCTTGTCGCCAGTCTTGTTCCCGCAAGCTGTTTGACTTCAGTCCTCCCTGAAATATCGGCTTTGGCGGATACTTATTCTCAGAAGCTCAAGAGAGCTCGAGCTGCGCCGGAAAGCAGCCTTCTGTGATCTAGATCTAGAGGTCTACGCTGGCAACTTTTCTGGCTCAGTCTGGCTCTGAACCTGTAGCCGGTCCTCCTCTTTCACTAGCAACGTCTTGCCAGCAATCTTGGGTATTACATACGATATCACCTTAGAACTTTGGGCGTAGTCTCCTCTCTTGGGTTCAACGACTTCGGATCCAACAGTTCCGCCATCATCCGCTACGATTATTATGGGTCGTGGTCTAAATAGCCCGTTGAATTCGGTCTCTTGGGTGCTTTCGTCATTCCACGAGGCCGCTAGCACTCGACCACGCCTCTTGACCAGACCTGTACCACGCTTCTAAGTTCTTCCTAGCGGAGGTAACGTTATGACGTGGCTCCGCGAATCTCATTCTCGCCGAAGACACCGTCCCGGAATCCGATAGCCACGCACTCTTCCTTCCTCTTCTTGAAGTTCTACTTCTCATTATCTTATCAAATATTCCATGGGACATCGGTGCCTTTGGGATTAGTCGTGGTTTACTCGTGCCTACTCATCCGATACTTGTGGCGCCACGTCAATGGACCGCGGCCTCGTTTAACTGTGCGCAAGTAAAAGATGACCAGTGCAGACAGCTGAGCTTTCCGATTTCCATCTTTTCTCGCTGACACATGGGTACGGATCCTGCGCTGTGGATCGTCATTGGAAAGCCCAGATATCGATAGACGCAGTTGAGAAACCTTCATACAAATTTGCGCTTTCTGCACGCTTCGGATATGGCTCAATCTGACTAGTATCTCAATTGCGCTGCGTCGCCCGGTGTGCTCACAAGGTATGCCTTCGTCAATATCGCTCGTCCAATGGCTTAAAACCGGGAGATCAGCGTGTTCCACGCCGGTACCGTCAGGAAAGCCGATTCCTCGTTGGTTCTTCCATCGAACCCAAGAAGCTAGTAATATCAATTCTCAAGAATTACTCTTCGAAAGAAAGGACGCGAGCCAAGGTAAAACTTGATCGCAGCGTAAGAAATACAGCGCGTCTCATGATTGTATGGGCGGGCCCAGGCCATTTGGTTGGCACCGCGAGGCAAATGGTTGCCAATTGAAGGTCCATGAACACGGACCTGGAAAAGACAAGGCGAAAAAAACTTTACTCGACAGGAACCGTCCCCACACCGGCACCCGATCGGCCGGACGGAGATGAAGAAATATGAACGGGCTCACTCAGGCTGAGAAGCTGTTATAGTTGAGAGTCGCGAGACTGAACGAGGCCGCCTGCGACCCAACGTTGTCGATTCCTCAGGGCCCAGGCCGCGTACGACTGGAATCGCCTGCGCTGTTTTCGAGTGCGCAATCGTGTCTTCGTCTTCGGCTACAAAATTAATTTTATAATAGTCAGCTCCGCTCTGCTTGCACTCTCTATATTGAATAAAATCATCACGCAGCACGATCATTTCGCACATCCAGATGGATAATCCATCGTCTTTTTGTGAGGCACGCCAGAGTTAGCCTGAATTAAGGGTCGCAGGCCGAGCAGAATTTAGCGGTCAGGCTGCAACGTTTGTCGATCGGCACCGCTGCGCACATGAATGGCGTGGCCCCTGCCTGCTGACAGCCCTCGAAAGCCAAAGTCGCCAGTTAAAATTTTCCGCCGGAGATCTCCTGCGCGGTGGAAGACAATCTCTATACATTTTATCAAGGTTTGCGCACCCAAATCTGTATTCAAATGCATACTCATGTACCCTAATTATTTTTCTCAGGTCCTCGTCAAGGATTCGCGAGTCGAAGATCGCTGATGCGGCGCACTGCAAAAGTCGTTCGGATGGAAGTTCTATGGGCGCCAAATAAGGTTTTAACTATAGCCGTTGTATGAACCCAGATCTGAGCCCATCTGAGCCATATCCGAAATCGGGTTTCATGCTAGTTCAATGCACTCAATCAGTAGGCTAAAAGGCTGTTTTAACAAGATAGACAGCCCTCAACACGTGGGGAGTTCATTGAACAACGAAAAGGGGGAAAAACCTTGAGTGCGCCACGAACCAACATATGTGACCGGGATTTTGAGGTTACTCGATAGGTGCCATTATTGCAATATGTACGCCGCCGCTTTTGAATCTAGGAAATGATTCTCGTACGTGTAGGTATTTTTCGGCGAACGGCTTCGGCGTGGTTTTAGATGCCGAATAGCTGATCTGCGTTAGTTAAAATGACGGAGAGTCCTAGAAACAACCGTGCCGAGGAACCTTGGTGGAGTTTCAGGGAATTTAGCGTGGTGTACAGTTCTTCTTCCCGTGGCGGCAATCCTAAAAAAGTCACTGGCATAATAAATACGGGTGAAAAAGTCATATAAATTTTGTCTCCATTCGGCGCGTTCCTGGCTCCCGACTCCACACGCGAAGCGATCGGCCGGGTGTTTGGTAAACGAGAAATTGCCACGAAGAAACGCCACAAGAGTTGTCGAAAAACGGGCGAAGAAAGTGCCAGTGGCAGATCCGCCTCGGCAAATAAGTGGCGTAGTTTGGATCGAATCTTGCTGTTTGAGCCGGGGCGAACACTGGCGAAGGCGCGTTCGAAGGCGAAAAGGTTAGCGTGGCTAAGAAGGAACACGATCACGTGGTCTCCCGGAGTTTGATTTTTCAAATTCCGATCAAATGCGCTATATAAAGCCACCGGCAGGGAAATCTCTTCTTGTCTCTCCCACAACCCCACACCGGTACTATACGCATCTACCCCTCATTACCCGTATTACAATGTCTCTCATGGCGATGTCCCTCCCTCCTTGTCCTCCTCCTCGCCTCCCCGTCCTCCTCCTCTCGTCGTCTGCCGCGCGATATATCTCCTCTTCTTCCACCCGCTGAGCTCCATTCCGGGCCCTGGTATGTCTCCAGATCTTTCTACGTCTCTTCTGATCCCTGGACAGGTATGCTGCCGTGTCTTCCGTTTGGATCACACCCACGTCCTCCGCTCGAGCAATGCAAGACCATCCATGCCCTCTTCCAAGCTTACGGTCAGTCGTACGCATTGCCCAAACAAAGTCGTCTTTGCGATCTCGGCGCGATGAAGAGCGTGTATTCGACGTGGAAGTTCGATAAGAGCGACTACTACAAGAGTTTATTGACGTCAGTTTCTCCCTCTTCCTCGCCTTTCACGGCCTGCTCACTCGACATTTTTCTTCAGGAACGACAACGATCATGCGTAAGTGCATTTTGACGCGCATATATCCATCTTTTTCTTCTTTCGACGCGCATACTCTACCTACCGTCCGTCTCGCATCATTCCTTCTCACTAATGGGCTTCCAGGATGACTACCCTTCCCAACGTGCAACACTCAATCCGCCGCAAAGCCTACGCTTCCCACTACACCCCGTCTAACTTGGCCAAGCTCCAGCCGGAATCGGAGAAGCTACAGGGCATATGATCGATGTACGTTCTTTTCGCTTTTTTCTGGCGTCGCCACCCCACACTTCCCTGCCCTGACCTCTCCGACACCCGCCTCTTCCCCTTAATCATGATTACCGTCGCCACTTCCATGACGTACTCTATCTTCCGTCCCGCTTGACGTTTCGGTTGCGCACTGTCCTGTTTCTATCATTTAAGCTTCCGTTGCGACACCATAACTCATATATACCTCACACAGACTCTCCATGGCCTCCCTGCGCACACCCGCTGGACACCCTGTCTCTGTTCCGACACGTAAGTTCATATATTATGTTTGACGTTGCCGTATCCTTAACGCGACGTGCGTCCTCTAGCTCGCTCCGACATCATTGTCTCATCGTCTATGGTTCCGATTGGCGCAGTCAACAAGTGGGCTTTTGGAGGCCGAGGACTCTTGACTGTGGCATCGGCGAACTCCCGAAACGCGGCATTTTGGTACGTGATTAATTTCTTCTTTGGATTCTACGGACCCAGCGATACTCTCTTCTTTTGCGACGAGTTTATCGCGTCTTTTTTCACCTTGGATTTTTTCCACCGCATCTTGTCTGCCTACTTCGTCACTTGCACTAATACCCATTCATTTTTTCAGCGGAGCACCGTACCGACGTGGGCATGGAACTTGGTCTGCAAGATCCCCAACGCGCGGCTCAGGCTTCTATGCGATTCCGACAAAATCATGGCCGAATTCGTCTCGACCCGCGTCTACGAAATGCGTGCTCAATTAAACGCCGGCAAGTCTCTGTCCCCATCCCTGCGCCGATCATCGTGGCACCCACCCCATCGCACTTCTTGTCCGCCTTCCCTCATTCAGCCGGTCGTCGTCGCGCTGCTCGTCGCCGCGCCCTCCTGCTCCTCCGAGACTCGTCTTTTGGGGAAGACACCGAGAAGTCCTACATGCTGCCGCGTCTCCTCGCCTACAGGTACCCAAGCGGTGAGACAATGCCCGACCACGACGTTATCAGCGAGTGCATGGGACACATGTAGGTTTATCTATTGGTTGGATCTATTTTTTGGCTTATCGTCGCTCTAGGGTCGCTGGCTCGGACACGACCTCCATCTCGCTGTCGTACTTCCTCTGGGAGCTGACGCGCCGCCAAGACATTCTGCGCAAGCTCCAGAACGAGATCGACGCCGCCATGCCCGACCCTAACGCCATCCCCGATATCAAGATTCTCAATGGCCTGGAGTATCTCAACGCCTTTATCAAGGAGGGTAAGTCCACGTTTATCTCCATTCTTGGACCTGCCTGATGCTCGACCAGGTCTCCGTCTGTACGGCGCCGCCCCCTCCCTCCTTGAGCGCGTCGTCCCTGTATCAACATCAAAAAACTTTTTCGGCGCTGAAGGCTTCGACCTGATGGGTTACGCGCTCCCCCCTGGCACGATCGTCGGGACGCAGTCTTGGTCCTTGCACCGCGACCCCGCAGTCTTCCCGTCGCCCGAGACATTCCTCCCCGAGCGCTGGCTGCCGTCCTACGCCGCTTCCAAGGAGGGGACGGCCGAAGACATGGAGCGCGACGCGGCGCGGCTTGCGCGGATGGCGAGCCACATGATGCCATTCGGGACGGGCTCTCGTATCTGCGGCGGGCTCAACCTCGCGCACATCATCATGCGCGTGGTGCTCGTCGCGGTGCTTCGCAACTTCGAGGTCGAGGCAGCCCCCGGGACGGATGAGAAGAGCATGGACATGCGGGATAGCTTCGTACGTGCTTTCCGCCCTCTATGTGCGCTTGCTCACTGGACTTGCAGGTAATGTTCCCCGCCGCGATGGAATGCAAGCTCCTCTTCCATCCTCGCGCGCTCGCATAAGTCCGCTGCGCTACCCCCATCCCAAGCGCGTTTCTGTATTTTTTCTTATTTTTTCCTTTGTCTCTCGCTATCGTCTGCTGTGTTATTGCTGTGTACCATTGCTATCTACATCCCCATTCCCTCCGCCTCCATCCCCGGCTGGCCTACTCCGTCGTCGCACACTGGTCCTATGTATCTTTGCTATCGCTTCTTGCTATCCTTCTGTTTCTCATCGCGCAATTGTATCATACCATCCCAATTCCCTCGGATACCTCCCCATGGACACCCTACCCGTCCTCGCGTTCTCCACCCCCTCTACTCCGTCATCCATCTACGTACCCGCCTCCGCCCACCTCCGTTTGTCCTATCCCGACACCCCTCCTCGGCGCACCGAGATACTGTAGACATGTATAATCAAATGTAGAAATAATTATAATTGGCTTTGAAGTGATTTGGAGTGCGTGCGATTGAGAAAGAGGGAAGTCAAGAGGGAAGTCGACAAAAAATTAGAGCGGCCTTGGACTTCTTCGCGTCCAGAAGGGGAACGAAAGTGGCAGTGCAGAACAAATAACGCGTCACCAACAGGGACAAAGAGGTGTCCACATCACGATCTTGCTTCTCTCACCCATCAGCCACTGAAAGACTGGGAAATAGACAACAGTTTCGTCGTCGAGGCTGTACCTGCAGAGAGCGAGGAGGTGACGAGTGAATCTGATACTGAAGACGAAGAAGAAGCGCAATCGACCGTTGAGGTTGACTCGGAGGTTGAGGAAGTTACAACGTCTCAGACTCAGACAAAGAAGCGAAGACGCAAAAAAGGTGGGCCGCTATTCATTATGGTGGCATTCAAGCTCTGAATATTTTCTTAGTTCCTCAGTCCATGGTACGTCAAACGCTCCGAATTGACCTAGAATAACAAGTTCTGCAGAGTGCTCTCGAGAAAGCTTTAGAATTGTTCAGTTTCGAGGGTTCGTTCATGCAGACGGAGAGATACAGCATGAATCGGGCCGCCAATCCATGCCTTGAGATCGAGGGCATAGGCTCCATCGGGCTGCCACTGAGTGCGGGCGTTGCGGCGAACCTCATGTCCAATATCTCAGCCGGTGTTCTGGAGATACCTGCAGAGCAGGTTCGTAAGTTATACATCGCAGATTTTATTTTGATTTATTTTGCACGCAGATTCGCTTTCAAAACCCTGACTGGGATGCCTGGCTCCAGAGAGAAGTCGGACTGGTCTGTTCGGAGCTTGCTGGGAAAACGGTTAGACCCTTGTACCGGCTCAGAAATCTGGTCCTTGAAAGTCACGGTTCGGAGTAAGTCGCATCTGTCCTGCTTCGGTTCAAAACCTGAATTTGTTGCCCAGATTGAGCGCGTACGCCTTCAAAAATTTACAATTTAATATAAACTAATTCCGTCGAAGTCCTGAACTACCTCCCGACGCGGTTGGCTCGCTCATTATTGTTCTCCCGTGCCTGTTTACTGGTGGCCAACTGGAGTGCCGCCACGGGGTCCAATCCAAGACAATTGAGTTTGCGCCGGAGAGCCAACTTCTGACGTCGGTAATAACAGCATATTCTGGGGTGCAGATCACGCAGCGTTCTATTACATCGGGCTACCGACTCTCACTCACTTACGACATCCTCCAGCCCACCGCCGACCCTCGTATCCCCTCTTTCCCGGATACGGACAGCGCCGCTGCAGCTCTTGAGCAGGCAATGGAGCGGTGGAAGGAGGACGATATGGAATCCGAGCCCGACCCAGTCGCGTATTTCCTCCAGCGGCAGTATCCCACGAAAAATTTCA